>JAQGCH010000643.1:0-20861 GCA_034699485.1 Nanhermannia elegantula | reverse complement strand
TTTATCAAAATACAAAACACAAAACCCTATTATAATAATAAAGTCTATTATTTGGGAAAAAATTGATTTTTAAAAAGTTTAGTAGTTTTATGAGTTGTTTAACTCATCGATAAAATTATCAAATTTTATAAATTAATAAATAATTATTTGAATAACAAATAAACTAAAAGTACTGTAATTGAGATGTGATTTGTTTTCAACTGTTTTAATAACAAAACTAAATATCATAACAGATGAGAATTGAATTGAAAGTTCATAAAAACTAAAATACTGGACACAGAATCCGAAATGATTATATCGATTGGGGGGGCGATCACTGCCCTCAATGAGTTGGAGCCGTACGGACGAGCGCTCCTCCCTTTCCATCCTAAACGAAATGGTTTACTGCCGTTCAATAACATCTCTCTTTGGACAAGTGCTGAAACTGATGCCAGTCGTGACCTTTTCAGAGCTTTAAAAGCGGTCACCATTCAGGACAACACACCTGTAAATATTCATTGCATTTCTTTGTCGCCTAACTTATCATATAATTCATTCTTTTTATATTCATAGAAAGAAAGCTGGAAATTAAGGGAATGTCCGGAAGGAGAAGAAGAACTTTACTTTAGTGATAATGTTGTCATTTGGAGTCGAAGTGATGGCAACCAATTGTCACATCTTATTAAGACATTTACGTTAGAGAACAAAGTGTTTGAATCGATTTGGTGTGACTTTACTGATGAATTCGCTCCAAATACAGTTCAATCCATTTGTATTTTGGATAACATATCGTTAGAGATCTTCACCACTAAAGGCGATCACTTTCCTATTGCTCTACAATTTCAGGTATTTTCTTAAAAATATTAAAAATTTATTTATTATTTTTTGATTCATTGAACAACAGGTGAATCAAATTTTTGCAACAAATTTTGGTTTACTATTAGAACGATTTCCAGTAAATAATGAATCAAATGAGACAAATGTGACACCACTTCCTATAATCTTTAGTTTACTTCATCCGCTCAAAGAGATCGCACCCGTAATAGTTACTAAGTCGGGAACAACTGCTAAATGCCGACAAATAGGTTACATCACAATCAGTGACAAATTAGAATTAGTGTCAGTTATCAAAGACCGATCACTGCTTGTGTTTTACCAAAAGAGTTCAGGAATTCATATAATTTATTTACTGCGCGCAGCAAATGATGAAGAAATGAAATGGGCCTCAGCTTCGCACATGTCTTCGTTTGGCACACATTCAGATTCTCCTCTCTGTGAATCACCGTTTATGCCTTCGGGCAAACAAACCAGTTATCAAAACGTTTTTAATCCCAGCGCTTCTTCACCTTTCAGAAGCTTAAACACTACAAAACATAATACATTAGGTCTGTCCTCATCTCCAAGCACTTTAAACCCTTCCACTAGAAGTATAACAACTTCTTCGGCGTCATCAGTTTTATCTCCATTGAGAAGCAGTAGATTAGCTGTTTCTCCCGCATCACCAGCTCTTCGACCCTTTGGGACGCCTCCTGTCTACAGCTCATCCATAAACGATCCACAAAATAATAGAATTAGAGATTATTCAAAAAGTTCATGTTTTACTCCGCTTCCAACGACTCCACGGAAGAGTAGAGACTTTGACTTTTTAAGTGACGATATTTCAGAGCCAATAATACCAGAGCTTTCTTTAGAGTATATATGGAGTGAATCACCAAAATCTTCAACAGAAAAAGCGTCTAAAGTTTTCATCTCAACTGATCTCATGGGACAGACCTATATATGCCTACTTATGACTCAAACGCAGACTTTAAAGCTTATAAGAATAGATCAAAGCAATGACGGACAGAAAATGATTTTCGGTTCAGTCAATGTAATCAATGCAAAAGATGCCGAACCGATTCCAGCTTTAAATATGATTATAACAGTAGATCTCAATAATACTTTAGTTTTATTTAGCGGTTTACATAAGACAAGTATTATTCACTTGCCGTCATCTCTTTCGACTGCTTTTTCCAATTCATTACTATTATCTCCGTCTTCAACGCTGTCCAATAGATCGATGTCATATCAATCGCCATCATTCAAGCGGATGAGTTGGACCACTTCAAGTCGACCGACAAGTGCCACAGGAGTTTTCAACCCATCATTTCTCTCAGAATCGCGAGTTCTCTCTCCTGTGATCAATGAAACAGATTCCGAAAGCAGTTCATTTGTATCTTCTCTACAACATTATCCTACAGTCGGAAAAATAACTTCAGTCAGAGATGCCGTTAAAGATAGAATAACTGTTCAAACTGTTGACTCAACATTATATCGATTCGCTTTACCTCCGATTTCTTCGTCAACTATTGTGTCGTTGTGTTTGAGTGCTCTCAAGAATGTGCTTCCAAAAGACATAAGTATTCAATTGTTAACTAAATGGTATAGTGTCCGAAACGCTCCCGGATCTGATGAATTCACTTCTGAAACGGAATTCAATTCATTTAAGTCTTGTTTGCTTTCTCTTATTGGATATGATGTGGAAAGTTTACAATTGAATCTTAATCTAAACTCTTCTTATTCTCCAAATGAATCGCCAGAAGTTACTAAGAAAATGAAATTCGATAAAGAAGAGGGCAGTGATGATGACTGGAATTGGCTCAACTCAACTCATAACGAACAGATTAATAATGCACAAGAAATTATTGTACCCATAAATCCTTCGACACTATTCCCATACTTTCCTTCAATACTCTTAGCTTTGCATTTAGTTTACGAAGACTTAAAACTCGTTCAAATTAATTGGAATTTATCTCCAATGCTTGTCGACATTCTCTATCTTTTCTCTGTTGATCTCAAACTTGTTTCATATCAAATACACTATTTTAAAGACTTTCCCATTAAATGCAAACCTATTTGCCCGCAATCGCGAATCACCGATGAAGACATTCAAAATTTGTTAATACCTTCATATTTCAAACAGGAATGTCCGTCAGTATACTCCACTATTAGATCATTATTAGAGCGAAAAAATGAAAATAATTTGGAATTATTTCCTTATATCGCAAACACAACTAAAAATATATATAATATGATTATTCTTTTTGCTAATTTAAAAAGTCTTCAATTCATCGATGAAACGAAAGTTCTTTTGCCAATTAATAACACCAGAATAGAAAATGAATTCAAATTTCAACTCAATTCTAGAAATATTTATGAAAAACTGATAGTTCTTATGGACAATCTTGGAGTGAAAGAAGAAGATTTAAAAATACTTCCATCAGGTCTTGCGATTCCACTTTGGGATGTGATCTTCTATTGTCGCAACAATCCATCAAATGATTGGAACCGAACCTGTTTTAAACTGATAGGTCGTCCAGATTTGTCTGCATTACAGCCCCCATACAAAAAGCCAATAAAGTCATCAATTAATATAAGCCCTGATTCAGAACCAGATGACGACGGAATTTCATATCTAGATTACGATGTATTAAAGCTGTTATTTCCTGACGATCAACGAATACAAGAGGCATATCATATGTTGATGTCTTCAAAACCTGTCAAGATATCGACCCAACAAAGACCCAGTGTTTCAGATCATGAATTTATAGAAGAACAAGAACGCCATTTATATACGATATGCATCAGAACAATGGCTTTATCTTTAGGCAGAGGAATGTTGACATTGCGGTCGTACACTCCAGTGGTTGCCGAAACATTTCCGATACCGAAACTCAATTTAGTGGGAAGAGTTCCGCCGCGTAATAATACAATAGACTTGTCTCACATCGAAGTGCCTCCAAATATGAACACTTGGCCTCTCTTTCATAATGGAGTGGCCGCTGGCCTCAGAATATCGCCCTCTGCTTCAGCAATAATCGACTCGTCATGGATTGTGTATAATAGGCCTAAAAGCAGTGCAGCCTTAAGTAGTGATGCCCTCAACGAACACGCGGGCTTTCTATTGGCGTTGGGTCTCAACGGGCATCTCGCCTGTCTGTCAACTATGAGTATTCACGACTACTTATGCAAAGGAAATGAATTGACTCGAGTGGGAGTATTGCTTGGTTTGGCAGCTGCTAAAAGAGGAACTATGGATGTGTCAGCCATCAAAGTGTTGAGCATTCATGTGGAAGCACTACTGCCCCCCACAAGCACTGAATTAGATGTGCCGCCTATTGTTCAAGTGGCTGCTGTTCTTGGGATAGGACTACTCTATCAGGGAAGTGGTCAGCACCATATAGCAGAGGTCATGCTTGGAGAGATTGGTCGTCCGCCCGGACCTGAAATGGAACACTATATCGATCGGGAGTCTTATGCTTTAGCAGCAGGTCTTGCCTTTGGTCTGGTGACGCTTGGAAAGGGTAATAATATGATTGGTTTAGTGTCTTCTGCAGAGGGAATGTCAATGGCTGACCAGTTGTGCCATTACATGCTTGGAGGACACAAAAGACCGCTCACAGCTCTGCAAAGAGAGAAATATAAAACCCCGAGTTATCAGATCAGAGAAGGAGATTGTATTAACGCAGATGTGACCAGTCCTGGCGCTACACTTGCTCTGGGAATGATGTTCTTCAATACCAATAACGAAGCGGTGGCGCAATGGTTCACAGCTCCCGACACACAACACTTACTCGAAATGGTTAGACCTGATTTCATACTATTGCGTGCACTTTGCAAAGGACTCATTATGTGGTCATATATTGAGCCTTCAAAACAATGGGTTGAGTCACATATTCCTCGAATTGTTTCAGACAATGCCTTTCAAAGGAGTGATAATGAAAATAGTGATCGTTTAGATTTTGAGACTATGAGTCAGGCCTATTGTAATATTGTTGCCGGTGCTTGTTTTGCATTAGCACTCAAATATGCCGGTTCTGCCAATCAAAGCGCTTTCAAAACTACTATGAATTACACTCAAAAGTTCATTTCACTCACAACTAAAGCCCATTTGGCAGAACAGGCGGGCAGAAGCACTATCGAGTCCTGTCTCAACGTTTTGTTAGTTTCTCTCTCAATAATAATGGCCGGAACGGGAAATATCCAGGTTTTGAGAATATGCCGTTATTTGCGTTCGCGTCTCAATCAGTCTCAATATGTTCTGTACGGGTCTCATATGGCAATACACATGGCTTTAGGTCTATTATTTTTAGCCGGTTGTAGATCTACATTGTGTTCATCTCCTGAAGCAGTTGCGGCTTTGATTTGTGCTTTTTTCCCAAAGTTTCCCATTTATAGTAATGACAATCGCTATCATTTGCAAGCGTTTCGACATTTATATGTTTTGGCCACTGAACCACGTCTTGTAATACCTCGTGATATAGACACTGGAAAAGCAGTTTATGTTAATTTGCATTGTGTTGTGATCAACAAAAGTGCCTGTTGTGAAATCATGAAACTAAGGGCTCCCTGTTTTTTGTCTGAACTGCATCTTCTCGAAGAAGTGGTTTTGGATGATGAAAGGTATTGGAGAATATCATTCGAAAAAGACAAGAATTGGAAAAGTCTCGAGTAAGTCAAGCGATATCTGTTACTTTCATTTTTTCTTACATTTAATATATATTTTATTTTCAAAATAAATATTACTTTTCAGACATTTTTTGAAATCCGAAGGCGTTCTGTATGTGAAACAGAAAACAGGATGTTTGCCATATAGTGAAGATCCGAAAGGGTTTAAGAGTTTATACGCGCAAAGCGTGATGAAAGATGCTGTCAATGGGTGGGCGCATAAGGTTTGCACTAATTAGAAATTATTTTTTAGAAATTAAACAAATGTCAAATACGTATTACTATAAATTTCGCAAATCAATCAGTACCGGTAATTATTACTGTCAATGTCAGTACTTATACATTTTTTTATACACAAGTATAATAAGGAAGCATTCAATTAATTTATCGATTGGATTAAAGATATCTTTGAATTGGATTACTGTAAATGCTCTTTGAGCGTGAATGCAATATATCTCTATTTTTTTAACCAATACCTCAATATTTCTCTCACAAACATAAGACTTATTTGAGTTCAAAAACATTACTCTTTGATAACGAATATATTGTAACTTATAATCAATTTTTAGCGAATAACTGTATAACGCTCTACGCTATACTTAATTACAGGTAAACTCTGCCACAGAATTTTCAAACGACAGGATTGTTATGACTTTTTCGAAGTATTTGCTCTCGAATCCGACTGAAATCGAATCGGAAGCTGAAATCCAACACAAATTGTGCTCATTATTATTTGATTGCGCTTCTAATGAAAGACTTGAATTTTTGTCACCTTTAATGAGCTTAACTAATGTCGCAAAAGAAAGTAACAGTTTTACTCTCTGGCAAATTAAGTTTGCAAAGAGTTTGTCCGGAAAGTGCCAATCATTACGATCTGATTTTATTGACTCAATTCTTTCATTACTTGAAAAAAGAATAAAAAGTATTAATTTTCTGAATTCTGTAAAATATAAATATTAAACTATTGGCTGTTATCTCAGATTCTTTAGATTCGAATATGTTATCAAATTATTTAACAGCGCGTATAAAGTTATCTGAAATAAGTCCACCACTAATGGAAGCAATAGTTTTCTATGATATGCCTCCTTATGGTTCACTGGTCTCAATGCCGGGTAATTATTACTGTATTTTATTTGTTTCAAATTCTAATCTTGTGTTAAATCAAATTTAATTTCATTTATATTTCACAAAACTGTAGATAACCTTTCGTTTCCTGAATTTGTGGTCGAGATTCAGAAGTATTCGGTTCCGCTTTCGACTACCATTTTATTGTATCGACTGTTTTATCAGAGATTATAAGTTATATATTTAATTAATTAAAAAATGTTTTTTATCAAAGTTTACTTAAAGCCTGCGTTACATTATATTAAGTATTAAACGTATTAAACCTGTTAATGAAATGATGCCTTAACTGATCGACAGATGACAGTAAAGGAAGCACCGATAGCATGATTGTAGGCAGTGTTGTAATCAAAAGTAGGAAATTGTTTCTCCTCATTAAATACCACTGAAAAACACGACAGTAGTGGAGAATCAGTCAAACTATTGAGTAGTTATTGATTAAAGCTTTGCAGAAATGGCCACAAAAGTCGTGCAAATCGTATGAAATACCAAATTAGCGATGAGTTGACTCTTTTGATTGTTTGTCTGTTTTATGTGTTGATAATCGCCATTATGATGAACAGGTTGTGTCTTAAGCACAAATACATTATTAAGATATACTGTTCTCGTATTTGATATAAACATAACTTAATATTAGACTCAATTAAACGAAGACATGATTAGACTCAAGACTATAAATATTTAGTAATAGTTGTGACCAACGCTTCACCAAATAATATTTAACTAAATTAAACACTATTTTTTAGCGGTAAGTCTTATAAGTATTTAAACATTTATATTATTTGTTAACTATTTCTTTCTAATAAAAAGTTTTCATAAAATGAAAGCTTTAGTCTCACAAACACTGCAAACCATTCTAATTATCTGAAAAGCTGTTTTATGACAATTCCAATCAACACTAATATTGTGTTTCTTTTATTCAATAACTTTTTGTTAAACTATTAATTATTTTTGTGTCAAACAGTTTACGAAACACTTATAATGAGATCAATAGTTGTCGTCAATATTGATATGTCGTTAACATTATTAACATTAGTGACATAAATGTCTTTATTATTATTTTCATTAATTATTATTATTATTAATATTAAATATAATAATAAATAATTATTTGAGGCCTTCGTACACATGATTTGTCGTTTTGAATGTGTTTTTTTATAAGCGATTTATTCTTTCAAACGCTTAAACACTAATAGAGCACAAGTTATTTACAATTAATAGCATATAAATGAACAAAACCTTCAAATGTAGACATAATTAGGTGTTGAGTCACATATTATTCAACATTTTTTTATTGAAAATTAATTATTTGGAGATTTTCGACATTAGATTAAATAAAAAATGTTCGTATTTTGAGTGAGACCAGTATTGACCACATCTGACCGCATGTCTGACCGCATCTCTGACCGCATGTCCAACACATAAAAGTGATGCCTCTCTCACACCTCTCACTCCTCATTATATAATTGAAAGCCTTTAATCACTTATTTTGTTTGATTTGCTATTTTTGTAACAAAGTCTGTAATTTCCTTCTATATAAACATGACTTATCCTTAACCTTTAACCTTTAGAAATGAGTTAATAAATGTCAAAATTTGTTTTGAATGTATTGATAACCTATAGAACAAAACCTAAACTTTATATTGAGGTATATTAAAGACTAGACCTAAGACCTGAACTAAGGAACCGACAGAACCAGAAAACTACTTAAAAAAAGGATTTATGTGTTTATTGTAAGTGTCATTGAATTGTATGAGACAGTGTTCAAGTTTTTCAATTTTTGTCTTTTATTATGAGTCAAATAGAGAAATATATGAAAAATTAGACAAAAGATTTTTAATTAGTATAAGCCTTGAAAGCCTTGACCAAAATAATGCTTGAATTAACTTAAATGGAAAGAAAACTTTCTATCATTACATTAATATTTTTCGATATCATTGTAGTCTTGAGTAATAGTAATTTATTACGAAATTTTGGTGACAATGTTCACAAATAATTATTAAAATTTCATTCCTTCGATTGGAGTGAAAACGATTGCAACAACTCTTGAATTAAATTAAAAATATATTTATTATTAGTTTAAGGAGTGGTGTGTTTGATGTCTTGTTTAGTTTGACAGAACTTTTCTCAACAAATTCTGATATTTTTACTGCTGTTTCAAAAGATAAATTTTATGTCAACTTTACTTAACATCAATAGTAATTCTTTTTGACCAGTAAAGTACAAATTGATTTAATGTCAGAATGCATTTGTGGCTCAAACTGCTGTTTGGCTCCACTCTTAAAATCCATTATAAACCGCATATATCAGGTCTGAAATATTTTTCACCATTTTTATTGTCTTTAATGCAATTTTTCAGAATTTGGTATTCGTCTCAAAGTTTCTATGGATTTGTGGTTATTATGAAATACTGTATTTTATTTTTCGATTTAGTTTCTGATGTTATTCAGTTATAAAGCTCTTCTCAGATTCAATCCATTATTGATTGTCACAGATATAGTGTCTGCAAATGCAGCTCTTTAGACAAGTTTTGCTATAATACTACAGGTATATAGTGATGCACTTTTATTTTGTGTTCATTTCTGTATTCCACTCATCTATATTTCAAGTATTATTCACTTGAAACTAATTCGATGTCTATTAATATAGAACAACATTTAATACATTAGACTCCAGTATAGGAACTAAAAACAGTCTAAATAGGGAGGGAATAGGGATATAAGATCGTCTAAATAGGGAAAATTTTAATGTTTTTTAATCTTATAAATCAAACCATTGGAATATTTATTTTTTTCTAACTATAAAACAAAATATTTCAAAAGCTTATTCTAATGTGTTAAGTAAGTGTCAGATTTGTGCTCACTTCAAATGTTGTGATATTTTAAAAAATGCAGTGCTTAGTCTCCCTTTGCTTTTCTGAAAATAAACAATATTATCCTTTGGTCTCTTCATTTTAAGCTATTCAAAGAATGTCCAGCTTTGCCGAATCTTATATCTTGTGAAAAGCAACTCATTTAAACTTAATTATTCAAAAAATTTGAAAAACTCATAATCTTATGAAAGTTTGTCAAATCTAGTTTTTATGCCTAAAAATAGTAAATTAGAAACTTAAACATGAAAATAGAGATATAGGCCTATTTGAAAATGGGATAAAATAGGGATTTTCAAAACTTGCAAAGGGCTAATTTGGTGCCACCAAAGTCTATCACCATTTTGGGACATTCACAAAAATAGGGAAATTCCTGTTTTTGGACTCTCTACTTATAATAAATTAATACTTTTAATTATTTGCTTCATATAAAAGTTCTAACTGTACGCACTCATGCAGTGCTAGTTTAGTATTTAGTCTTTATTACCTTCAGCTAAGTTTAACATTTAGTTTAATAACTGCTATGTAGACAATACTTTACATTAAGAGCATAACTGATGAGTGCAATAATGAACAAATGCAATGCATTACAAATGCAAATCATTTTTTTAATTGCGTTTTCACTTGTCTTTTATTTGTTGTATAATATAGAGAGACTTGACTTTATTGGAATTAAAACAATCGAAAGTTACCTAAAAATTGGTTTAAGTTTTAACCAAATGTTATTTTAAAATATTTATTTTAGTTTTAAAATTAGTTTTTTTAGTAATTTATTTTTGAATAACTTATTAATTATAAATTAATAGTTAATTACTTATCAGAACATAAATAAACATTTTATTAGTAATTTTGGTGAAATTGAAAGGATTAGAGTGAAAAGTAAGTTAATACCCATGAAATCCAGACTCTTCTCATTGCTTAACATTTTGTTCAGTAATCAAATCTTTTAACAACAAAATAAACTTAACGTTATTTTAGATTCTGATAGCATTTCATTTTATTCCAAATATTATGAAAGATACGACAGAAGTACATACAAACTCTACTTGTGTTTAATTTGATTAAATGTTATCTAAGTTTAAATTGAAATTGTTTGGAATCATTTTCGAGAAATATTAATTAAACTTATTTTCAATTTAATTAACTTTAAGTATGAGAAAGTATTATAATTTTTAGATTTATTTTTTAATGCAATACATCGAATGTCTCACTCATTCACTCTTTCCATTAATGTCTTTGCAGTTTATTTACATGTCTTCTCTTATTTAATAATTTAAAATGTGATGCAGAACATGTTTAATATACAGAACGGTTAATATACTCATAATATATATATTCTATGTTTTGTTACTGAAATCTTTTGTTTGATTCACTGAATTACAGATTAATCTTTTGGAAAGCTTTCATGTAAACAATCGACATATTAATAAATATAAAATTCAATTAAAGTCAATAATTAGTCTTTTTTTAAGTTTAATAATTGGATAAAATGTTATGGAATGAATAGAAATTCTGTTAAAGCGATTGCTTTTGACCTTTTATGGATCGAATCTATTACTACCAATTGAATGAGCAAATTATAGCCGCTATCGGATTACTTAAGCAAAATTGAACTTTTTGGTTGAAATTTGAGTTTTTTAAATAAATATTTGATCGATTTTTAGTCTAATTGAGCGCATGTCTCTCAACCCAAATTCGAGGTTGTTATACACGTTATACAGTACATAAATATTTTACATTTTACTAAACCGGAAAGAGCGACAAATTAAGTAATTTCAATATAAGTCAGCTTTAGCTACAATTATCTAAATTTGTGGCAATCGAATGCATTTAATCATATCTAATGTTTAGTAATTTTGAAATACTTTATCCACTGGCAAAATAATTTAAATCTAATTCCAGTCGAGTTAGGTTTAGATGAAATATTTCATTTAAAAACCTCTTAACGTGTTACACATTTTAAATCAATGATGGATTTATTGAGTGTTTATAAAAAAATATTTATTTTGTAGTTTAATTTAATTGAATAACTATTAAACTAATATTTAGAATTTGCAAAATAGTTAATTGGAAAACAGTTAACATAGTATTTTATGTATAACACTATATATTGTATAAATATGTAGTTCTCATAAAACTGTATTTGATAGCATAGCCAACAAAGCTATGTCTGACTCTTATTAAATTTTTTCAGTTCATCTCGAGTTTTAGTAATTGCATAGAAAAAACACTTGAAGTTGTTGTGACCGTAAGATATAGACTAATATTTACAAATAAGCAGCACATACAGTATATACAGTATATAAATTCTACAAAAAAATTCGCTCAAAAATTGAGTGAATAGAGCTTTACTTTGTTATGGTTTAATTCAAAATGTATTAGCGGTAAAAAGATCTAACATTTGAAGTTATGACAAACGAAGTGCACCCATAAAACATTGTACAAAACTACTGAATATTTGATGTACTTTATTAGCATTGATGTTATGAATAAGTTATTTATTTAGTCTTGATATACAAGTTTGAGTTGCGCTCTTCAATACATAGAACTATTGCTTAATTCGATCCAATAAAGAAGTGGTCAACTATTCAAAGTACTACTGTTTGGATAAAGTTTGCATTTGTATGGAATAACAATTTTCTCATTTGGTTTAAATAGTTTGCATTACTTGCGGTCATTGTAATTCAAGTTAATCACATTTGATGCAAAACTTGTATTTCTTATAAATTGAAACATTTTTATGATTCCATAAGAGGTCTTAAGCACTTCAATACAGTATTAACTAAAGTGTTAGGCTTTGCCATATTATACTGTGCATCGAAACTCTTGTGTCTTACTATTAGTTCTAATGACCACCTCATCAACAATTCAGTTCAATTTCTCTTTTCTGTCACTACTCGTTAGTAAATAATAGTTTCTTATATGACTTTGAGTTATAATTACCAAAACTAACTATTTTCTGAAATTGCGCTTTTTCTCAGTTGTTCTAAACGTTGCAAAAATAAGAAATGGTTGCGATCAAGAAATTGCTAAAAATGTGCTCATAGTTGTTGACAATTTATTCTTCATTTTATATTTAGTACCGAATATTTTTAGTCTTCATTTGACTTTATTTTTCCTGAAATCACTGAATTTTTTAAATTTTTGTTTAAAATGAGAACTAAATAATTGTAAATAATTAAACAAATTCAAAAAAAAATTTAATACTTTATGAATATTGCATAAGAAGAGAAATATTTTACATGACATACATTAGATTTGTAAACAAACTCAATTTTATATTTTTCAATTTCATAAATTATTAAATTTACAAAAACAATAAATACACTGAAATCCAGTTTTTTAAATATACTGCACATACTATAAAGAATTCTATAAGAATTATCATAACTTTTAAATAAACTTTAATATTCAGACTAAACTTTAAATAAATAGATGAAAAATTTTTTCTCAATTAAGAATCAAAAGGGAATCTTCCTTTAGCTTCAAATTAATATATTTTAAATATTATATTACAATTGAGAATTTGTTATAAGAGTTAGTCTCAAGTCTTTAATAATTTTTTCCACAGAATTTAATTTATTATAAATTTAATATAAAATTTAAAAAAAGCAAAATTTTAAAATTTTGTTTTTTCATCGAAAATTAAATGTCTCGTAAATCTGGTAATTTATATTTGCCATAATTCAACTCTGAAATTATTTTATAATCTAGTATTATATTAATGAACAAGGGTATTCAATTTTTTCTTTTTCAATTGTTATTAAATTCACATTCAAAGAGCTTACAGAAAAATTTAATTTCTTTATCAATTTGTTTTTAACTTTTTATGATTTTATGAAATTATAGTTAAAAATAAAATTGTAAAATTTTAATTTTCCAAATTTTAGAGCTTTAATCTAAGGTCAAAGGTCAATTTTCTTGAATAAATATGGCTTAGAATAGTGATTTTCATCTAAAAGGTTCCCTTTGAAAGCTTAAAAATCTGTGAAATGGCTCATAAATATTAGTATAATTCATATTTTAATAACAAATAGGATTCAAAATTGTTGCTATTTTATTCTTTGTTAAGGCTTTTGCTGTTTTCTATTGAGACTGTCTTAAAATCTTATGATATTTTTTGTTAAGAATAGACATAAATCATTCTCAATATTAAATTTTTTTTATCATTTTAGAGGTTATCTGTATTTTTTATGAATTGTATTATCAAAGTATTTAATCGATTTTTTATTTGAATCGATTATATTTTTGAATATCAATATACATTATTCAAAATCTTTTCTCCAATAACCCCAAAACACTAAGAAACTTCATTTCATATTGAAATAGACATTCTTTACGCTATTTTCGATATAATCAACTAATTAATTGTATTTTATAAATAAAAACTAATTTTTTACGAATATTAGCAGTTTTTAATAAAATTTTACCCCATTTTGATAGGAATTGTTGAGTATCTGATTATTATGTTGAATATTTAAAATTTATCTTTGCATTAATTAATCGATTCTACAGTATATTTAATATACCTGTAATAATCTAAATATATTCTGTACGCTTCATATGTTTATCATAATGTTGAGTGCCTTGTTATCAATACACGCAATATATAAAGATATGTAATTCTATACATATATCCATTGTATGACTGAATTGTGCAATTTAACTGTTTTATTGTACTTCATTGAGATATTAATTCAACCAAATAATATTCTGAGGAATAAAAGAAAGTTTGATACCTGAATGTGAGGCACATAACTATAAAACAGATACATTGCCAAAAAATATCTCTCTTTTCATGCGTTATGTGTTTGATGAGGGAATTGAATCGGATATACATTGAAATATTTGAAACTCTGAATTGTCAGTTATGCACTATATTTTAGGATATTATGTATTCCGTCAATATATTCTAGGATTGCAACAGACTGTTGAGGAAGGGATTGTTGATATGAAATAAAAAATATTTCTTATTTCTCTCCTTTAGTGCGCATTACGTAGAAAATAATAAAATAGTTTTTAAGCGTATACTAGAATTAATTTATTATGTTTATAATTATTATTTGACGAATAAAAAGAAACAAATGATAGAAATGAATGCATAATGTAATCACTTTCCTGTACTTGATTTATCAATTTTCCCTTTGATATCGATGTCCGCATCACATTACTCTGTTTTTTCAGTTAAGATTAATTTGACGGCTTCTCTGATGCTTTTTATCAAATTTGCCACTAAGTTATCAACACTATCCGTAATTATCGGTTCCGCGTTAGAGAATGTTTAGTTGAGTCATAGATTTGTTTTAAAATTCTAAGAAAAGTTACATAAATAGTCGAAATATAACTTATGCGACTATTTTTCTAAACCAGTTAAATAAAAGAGATTAGTATTAGTTTTCTTCTAAAAGTTAAGTTATTATAATGAAGTAATTAAAGCAGCTTTTTATGGAAGAAATTCTAGTTTTTTGTTAATTGAAATGTTGATGTGAAGAGTTTAACACTTATATTGCTTTTGTTGGATTATCTAATTCTTAATTCCAAAGTATTTATTTTGCATGAGTTCTTCAGTCGGTTCTCATTAAAGAAGATACGACCAGAAGTAATCTGTAATTATATGTCTCACGTCAACTGATTATAGAAGTCTTTTATTTCGCTCTCGGATTATCTTAGAATCGAAAACTCGTTAATGAATGTTCTCTTTTTGCTAATTTGCATTATTTGGTTAAATATATAAAAATCTTTATTCTAATAAACGTTTAGTATTCAGCTATATTTGAAAAACTTAAACGTAATATAAAATTGATATGAAATAGTGTAAAACCAATGCATGGAATAAAAGAATATTTACTAAACATTTTATTTATTGTGTTGAAGATTTGAATTGATATAAATTGAAGATATATTAGTTTATTGGATATTATGACTAAATTTTCACTGACGAGTGAGTAATAGAGATAGAAGTTTATTATGAAATTTATTTTTTAACCAGTGAACTGACTGCTAATTTTGTTTTCTTTTTATTTCGAATAACGTTTGCTTCGTTTGCCATCAGTTAGAAATATATAAAATACCGGTAAAAAGTTGTTTTATAATAAGCTAATGAAAGGACTAATAAGAGGCTCCACTTTTATTATATGCCAATATTAAGTTTATGTGCAGTCATTCCATACGGTTTACTCCTTATATACCAAAGAGATGATGAAGTTTAAGAGTTAAGGCAGTGAATAGTCTTGACGGCTGCCTATAATTCATGTCATGCAATAATTCTGTACTAATAACATGTTGATTGTCAGTTCATTCCTAACTTAAACAAATAAAAGGAGTAAAACCAATGCAATAATAGTCTCAAAGTTATAATCTTTTATTCAGTTCAGTTTTACTGTCAGTTTTCGTTCAGATCAGTCATAAAATAATATCTATTTAGTTATTATTAAAGTTTTAAGTTATTTATAATAATTATAAGTAATTATTCAAGTTATTGCCCATTCTATTATATTATTCCAGATTTAAATAAGAGTTCTGAGTTTCAGTCGAATAGTCTGTACCATAACTTTGCTCTTCAACAGTGAAGACAACCCTAAACAATATTGTTTGAATGCGAACATTGTTGAAGTGTTGAACATTCATTTCTATCGCTATTTAAATTACTTGCGACCATACCTGCAGAGGTAATGGTGGGTTCATTTCAGGATTTTTTTGTTGAAAATCTGAGGGTAAGGTCAAAACTACGGTTTTCTGAGACATTTTTTTCAAAGCGCGTTTTTTTCCAAAAAATTACTTATTTTCAAAAATTTTTTGGGGTTGTGGGTCAACCTTTAGTCTAACCTATGCCTTGTGCAGGTATGCTTGCGACTATGGTTTGCGGTGGGAATGTCATTGACGTCTGCGCCCTTAAATGCCGGACATAAAACGCCCAAAAATTTTTATCTGTCATTTCAATTTTTCACAAATAATTTTGTTTTTCGTAAACTATTGGTCTGAATGAAATGCAGTTTTCCCCATAGCGTTGCGGTCATTGAAACGCAACAAAATTAGGGGGTAGTCATATAGATAAAGGGTTAAACTCAAAAATTTTAAATAAAAAATATGCGTTACGTATTGGACAAACTTTCTTATTTATTATAAACAAAAATATCTGATGAAAATTTTTTGCTCGAAAACGCTTTACTTATAATTTGTCAGAAAACTGATGAGTTTATTAGACATTTCCTTAATATTTTTAATAAAAGACTGAAAAAATTTTGCGAACAATGAATGCGCACAAAAATAATCTTAGAAAAACTGATGTTTTCGACTCACCCGAGAATTTGCTAAAAGTCCAAATTATTATTTGTCTGTTTAATGTATACTTGAAAGCATTTTATATAAAAGTATTTCGATTGGAGACGAATTTGTTTTGTTTTAGCTCAAAGAGAAATATAAAGTTATTAAATTTTTGAAAATAATCATTAAGTGTTTTTATTGTGCATAATTTATCGTTGGTCATTTTTTCGATGGCCTGAGAAACCCTACTTGAGACACATTTTCAATATATTTGAAGTCGTGACAACTTCACAAATTTGAGAAATAGTATATTCCTTTGCATTACTCAGCCTTTGCCTATAGAGTTACTGTGTTCTTGAATCGATTGGACTGTGTGTATACATTATATATTATTTATATGGTTTTATATACAAAATAATTTAAGTAAATTTATTAATAAATAACTTGAGGAGACATTCTTTTCAATTTAAGTTTATTTCAAGAGATATTCAATAGAAATAGTTCTGCTCTTGAAGTTGTTTCTTTTGAATATTTCATTGTATTATTTCTGCAAAAAAATTGTGTTATCGCTCATTTGAAATTCACTTTCGTTTTCTCATTATAAAAGTTGTATATTTTCTGTGTTTTGATTTACTTTATATTAGGCCTTTGTCAATGCAATTTCACTACTGTAACTGTTGTATATCTAAAGTATGGTAATATGTATGCACTTTTTGTGTTCAATAAACCTTAAACCTTATACGAGTTATAGTTATACCACTCTTTTTAATCAGCACTTATCATAATAGGCGCTCTCTTTTAATTAGAACCTGTTGTGCTGTTGAAAAAGTTGACTCCAAAATAAATACACTTATTAATTATGTCTGCTTTTTAATTATCTGCTAATCTTTTCATATCGTAGACCACAAATGTTAGGTTTTCAAAGAGCTCACAAAAGTGATTACACCTGTATTGGAAAAAAGAAAATAATTTCTTTCAAAAATGTGTTATCAATTTTTGGTTTAATTAGTATGACTTGAAGGTCCCTTCAATTGATGTCATTCTTTCCTTTTTACTTTATTTCGTGATAAACTATTTTTTTATTATGAAGAATGAAATTTTCACAACGCATACGAGTATTTTCATGGCCTAAACATTCTTTAGAGTCTTGACCCGTTGTAAACAAGAGAATAAAATTAATCGTGACTCTGGTTATTAGGGGTTTGTATCACTCGAATGCAAGCTTAAAAATCAAGGTGGCCTTTAATTGTATTATTAATACGTTCAGGCATTGAGAGGAAGTTGTCTTTTACATAATCGGTCTAAATGTAGGCCATTTTCATATAAACAACACTAATTACTGTCACTCATTATTTATATTTAATTATTTGAAGTTTACTTTTTACTGACAAACAAAATACTTTGATTATATATTTATAGGCTTTGAATGTAGTAATGGAACCGCCGATACTGAACTTTCCCGGAGAGGTCTCATTCTTCATGCAGGCGGGACTTATTAAAGATACAGTTAAAGTCGATACCAGTGAACTCACTCTAAAAACACTGAAGGACTGCGCGTGCAATTTCATTGATAGGAAGGTAAGCAAAATCTAATAAAATCTGAGATTTAGATTCTTATATAAAATGTTACATAATATTTATCATGTAATTCATTGTTTTTATAATATAACTCATTTTTTTCGCTAAAAAACACCTTTGAATTAATGCTCATAAATAATCCTTTGCTTAACATAAATATTCACTTTTATCCTCATATATAAACTTGAAATCTCTCTAATCAGGAACGCATTTATTTTTACATCAATTTAAAAACCAAAAGATATAAGATTTTAATTTTATTGCAATAATTCAAGGATTGCTACTTTGGGTCCAATGCTATCCTTATGTGATGAACTTATTTACATAAAATTATTCATATTTATTGTCGTCCACTATGACTACCAAAGATGTTTTTCATTCAAAATAAATCTATAAATCTCATCATCTCTTGTGTTTATGTTGTTTTTCAGTATCCTGACCATGGCCTCAATCGATTAACTGAACGCTTGATTCTATTCAGACACGACTATAACTCTCAAAACATGCTTTTGCCTATCAATGCTGCCTCTGATGTAACTGATGGTGCATTAGTTGAAATTGTTGTTTCAGGTATAAGAAAGTTTTTTATAGAAAGTTAAATGTCAGCAACACATCGAAAGTGTAATCAACATATTGAACGTTATTTTTATAGAGTTGTGTATACTTACAGGCAATAACCCATCGGAATCGGTTCAGATAAGACCTCATTCTTTGCTCGTTCATTCATATAAGTCCCCGACTTTCTGTGATTTTTGTGGAGAAATGCTATTCGGTTTAGTCCGACAGGGGCTCAAGTGTGAGGGCTGTGGACTTAATTATCATAAACGCTGTGCCTATAAAATACCGAACAATTGCACTCACGGTCGTCGACGACGGTCTTCAACTTATTTAGTGCCAAGCAGTCCAACCACTGAATCAGCCATACATCGAACCACTAGCAGTGGACCCACGCTTTCCGATGAGATGAGGGTATGTTTTGCAATTAGTTTTTTTTGGGCTATAGCTTACGGTTCATCTCATGACGACTTAAGCAATGTTTGTGCAAACATTAAAATAAACATTAGTTTGAAAATTACTTTACGCATAACATAGACAGAGCATAGATAGTGCAGTACTTGCTCTACACTTTTATATATCCTTTAAAGTGCACTAAAATAGGAAACGAAAAACTTTATTGATTTTCTGATATAATATTTACGCTCAAGTTCTGAACGGATTTTTTCTTTAATTACTAGAATAGTCTGGTATTAAATATATATTTGAATCACGGAATTCTAGTCCAATAATAGAACCAAATGACTTAATTTCATAATATTCAAGTCTCACTATATTAATGATTGCGCTTTTTTAGAATTATGTTCTTTATTATAATATTAATAGTTTTATTTGATGAACAGAGGCTCTACATATTCGGAAATAAGACATTTCATTATCTCTAAACTTAAGTAAACTAAGAAAAAATGAGTGCAGATCAACAAATTACAAAAAGTTGGCGTATATTTATGTATTAAAAATACCCTTTTTTAGAAAAATATTATTTTTTAAATGACAAAATATTTGACTGAAAATTTAATAAAATTGCAGATAAATCTTAAATAAAGCCTTGACTAAAACATAATTAATAGTGCAAAAGATTGTTTTTCTGCTTTTTAACTAATCGAGAAGTAAAATTTAATTATTTACCAAAATGTAGACAGAGTTAAGATTTTATAACTACTTAACTCAATTCCTATCATATGAATGTTAAAAAGATGCAATCATTCTATTCATCTGCTAATATCCCAGCCCAGGATTTTCCGGCAATAGAAAACATCCCAAATATAGAGCGTCACGAATGAATTCTAGAAAAGCACTACTATTTCAAACGTTTAAATATATTCTTAAGTAAACTTTGTCTTCTTGTTGTTTGAATTTTTTTATAACGATAAAAAAGGAGATCATTCCAAAAGATTGAGTGAGAATTAGTGTTAAGAAAGTGATGGCTCTAACAAGAGCTGTAAGTCTCGAGTAGTCTTATTCTCGATTCAGAAGTTTGTATCATTTTTGGAAACAAACTTAATTATTGTGAGCTTAATCTTAAAATGATTCAAATAATAGCAAAATACTCACTCAATTGATTTTTCTCATTTTGAATTTATTTATTTCAACTTTTAAACTCTTGTCGCATAAAAACGCCATATTATAGTGTATTAGTTTCTGTCACTTTTCTCGTGGTTAAGAATAAAATTATTTCATTAAAAATTATTAATTAAATTTTCTGGAGATAACAAGTCATATAATTGCCATCAGTACTTGCGTTTGCTATAATGAAATTTTGTGGTTTTTTGTTTTTCGTTTCACTCTTTGCATTCTAAATAGCAAACAAAAATTGAATGAAATAAATATAAAATATCAGTAAAAATTAGTGACAAGTATTGTTTTACATAACGGATGTTTTGATACTACTGTTAGGTCGAGATTTTATGAAATACGTTCATAAAATAAAATATTTTTAACAGAAAAATTAGTAATTTTAGATTGTTTTACGTTCTCTAAATGATTATCCATTAAATAATTTTCAACA
>JAQGCH010000642.1:0-20873 GCA_034699485.1 Nanhermannia elegantula | reverse complement strand
TAAACTACTACTACAAGTAGCGGCAAATTCCAAGACTAGCAGTGAAAATAAAATAATTTACTTTTTAGGCGAACTAAACGGTGAAAGTGATATAATTAATAAGTTTATCGTAAACTCAAGTACTGGGGAATTATTTTTACTTTCGGCACTTGATAGGGATTTGCCTTATGGCAGACCTCAATGGGAACTGACTATATTAGCCAAATATGAGTTGAGTGAATCCGCTTTTGGTTTTGCAGATGTTGTCATACATCTAACTGACATCAACGACAATAAGCCTGTCTTTGACAGAGCTATATATATCGTTAATATTAGTGAAAATTTTTCATTCATTCAAAATGCAGTCCTCAAGTTGTCTGCGGTTGACTTTGATGATAGTGATACCGAAAATGGAAAAGTTTATTATTCACTTCTACCTGTTTCTAACGTGTTCGCAATCGACGCGCACACCGGTATTATTTCTTACTTTAATTGTTGTATTGATCGCGAAACTCAACCACAATATACTTTTGAGGTAAACGTTTCATCTTTTTATAGATATCATTATTATTATTATTTTTTCTCTTTCTATTTTATCTGCAATTTTATTGTAAGTCTTCTTTTTCTTCTTATTATTTGATGAGAAAAGAGGAACCAGAAAAGCAATAACTATTATTGGTCTCAAAAAGTCTGATAATAGCAGACTTCTCAGGTTTCGCTACATTATAGTTACTGTAAGCGCACAAAATAGCCAAACCTTTTAACTTCTGTTCACATTTTAAGCTGAGAACTATTTTATAGATAGGCCACGAATTTTCATCAAAAATTTATTTCTGGATTTTGATTAAAACAAATAAACTTTTTTATCCAATAAACTCAACAAAAACAAGTTTTTTATAACTTTTGATTGCTTTATAAAAATTAAATCTTTTCTATTCATTTTCGATAAAGAATTCAAAAATAATTGAATATATTTGATGATTGATTTTAATCCTGAGATTTAATGAATGGATTAACCAATTATTTAAAATAAATATATTGTTCAGGTGTTTGCTGCCGATGGAGGCGGTCTGTCATCAACAGTAACGGTGATAATAAACATAATGGACACGAATGACACACCGCCACGATTTATCAGAAATAATTGGACAATAGAAGTGTCGAGTGATCATAATTTAGAAGAAGCAATACTTCACTTAAAAGTGGAAGACCAGGATTTGTTAGAAAATAATTATTTTAACTGCCAGTTATTCGATAGTGAATTCTCGTATGAGTTCATACTAATGACTAATTTAGACGGAAGTTGTGCTCTGTTTATGACTAAATTGCTGTTAAACTCTGTCAATAATAGTAATAATAGTTTGGTTCGCAATTTGACAGTTTGTGTGAGTGATAACGGACCAAACCTTAATTTATTTACCGATCGGTCGCACAGTGATTGCTCTTCAGTTACAGTAACGCTTCTCGAGAGCAATAGCAATGAGACTTATCTTCGCCGCCACTTTGATGTGAATCCGTGTCTTACTATCATTTGCATAAATGGTGGCACTTGTGTTAATGCGGCGCAAAATAATTTTGGATTTCAGTGCCTGTGCCTCAACGGGTTTTCAGGACTGTTTTGTGATATAACTGATAGTAATAACAGTAGTAATGATACTGTTATCATAAAACTTGGAAATCCTGCTGTGATCGCTATACTTATATGCCTTATAAACGCATTGAGTAAGTATTTTCACTAATAATATACTAACAATATAGAGTTTACTTCTTTTTCATCCGATATGTTTTGCAATTTAATGAGTAGTCGTTTTAACTTTAATGTGATTCAAACAAATTCCGACTAATTCTTTGTAAAGAATATCACATATTATACCTGCACAGGATTCTACACTTGTATAATACTTTAGATTTGACCCAAATTTCTTTTAAAGAATTAATAAATTAAAAATTAAAACCAATTCCTTCGAT
Organism: Nanhermannia elegantula; assembly: GCA_034699485.1. Lineage (NCBI taxonomy): Eukaryota > Metazoa > Arthropoda > Arachnida > Sarcoptiformes > Nanhermanniidae > Nanhermannia > Nanhermannia elegantula. Next base: position 18,926 of record JAQGCH010000642.1, on the reverse strand, counting down.
GCAATTATTTTAATGATTATTTTAACTTTTTATGAGTCTATTGATCGTTCAGTTTTGAGACAACGGCTCATGAATTTATAACGAGACTTATTTAAGCTTAATATAGCAGAAAATATTTCCACACATTGAACCCTAAAACTAAATTCTGTTGGTGTATTCATTCATGAATTTATAATTAGCTCCAGTGGTATGAAAATTATTGAGATTTAATTAAAGCTTCATTTTGCTCAAAATGAAATTTATTTAAATGCAAGAGAACTAAGCATTTAGTTTGAACTAAGCTTGAAATGAAATATTTGAGTCTAATTAATCAAATAATTAGCTATAGGTTTATATAAAACAATCAAATGACAAATTGAAGCACTTAAGAGACGGAATTAATTGCTTCAATTCGTAGGACAGCATTCGGTTTATAATTACTTTATAATGTTTACATGTGTTAAATAGTTAACTGGTTCATTTATTTATTTAATAAGATATTTTCATTTTTTTCATATTTTTCAAACGCTATTTAAGAAATCCCTATTCGTGTGTATTTTTAAAGCATTCTATATTCAGAATATTAAATTACATACAATATAAGTTAATAGTGGAATACCACAAAAATATGGATCGATATGAATTATAGAAGTGGATTTGCAAAACCGTTCAGTTATAGTTATCTAATAACGAATCAGCGGATACCTTATATTTCTTAAAGTGTTATTTGTGAACGTGATTTGCAATAATGATAAAAGAGGAACCGAATAAACGCATTGTAATTCTTTATCACAATATTTAAGAATAAATTCACTCATAAAAGTGATAATTTTCAGAATATATTTTAGGAAAATTGGGTTTAAAAATCAGATATTCAATAAGCGTATATTCAAATTAGTATTAGAGAAACTTTTAAAGTCTTTTAAAACAATACTTTCAGTCATTACAATCATTTGAGAAAATAATTGATCAAAAATCTAAAGTACTATCAGAAGTGCAACGAGTTTTTGATTTCAAAATTTGCTCAAAAACAAAACCATTAGTCAAGCCGTTAATATGGATCAGTCAAACAGATCTCAGCATCTGGACGGTGACCACAATTCAAGAGCCGATTCACAAAAAAGAATTTGTTCGCCAGAAGTGACTCAACTTAAGCGACTGATAGAGTTATACGGAGTACCCATACCTATGGAAATTGATGATATCGAGCCCATGTCTGTGACCCAAAATGTGATTCCAAGCTCTTTTTGTGGACCACAACAGAGTTGTAACACTGGCTTTACTTTCGCTCAAAGCACGAACAGTGGCCAGAATGTTATTCATCAGAAGATGAATGACTTTTCAGCTCTTAATTGCTTTCCAAACAGTGGTGCACAACAACAGAATCCGTTTGCGATCAGAAGAGACAGCAATATTTCATCTCAGAATTGTTCACAATTACCGTCAGGTTATGAAACATCGTTTAATACGTTTAAAGCAAATTCTTGCTTCACTCAAACTATCAGTAATTGTGATAAAAATATCAAAAATCAAGCGATCAGTTCACAGAAATCAATGTCTACTTCTGAAGAAGGCGTGGATTTAGAGAGTTATAAAGGATTCTTACGTAGACCAAAAAAAATAGTCATATACCGAAAGTTCTTCATTGTATTTATTCAATGATTTATTACAATTAAAATATAAATATCAAAATGCAATTTAAGCTCATATTCTTTTTTTAAAAAATCAATATTTTTTAGAAAATTGTTAAATAAAAACTGAGAATATCCTATCGAATATCGAATTGCTTTATAATGCATTATATTTCAAAAGAAAAATATACTAAAAGTGTTTATTACTATAAGAATACTCGTACAGTCACTCAATCAAAGACATTCCAAATCCCAGAAATTCCAGTGATGTTTAGGGATAAAACTTAAGGGACGAGACATTAATAAGTTTTAACAATAAGTTTAGTAATAAGTTTAGACATTAATAAGAAAACTAACATTAAGTAAAATAATGTTAGTTTAAGTATAACTTAGTTATAGAAATATTGAGTTCTCAGAAACTTAAAATACTAGCTGTAATATTTGTGAGAGACAACACACAGAATTATTTTCATAACAATTATGAACTATTTAATGTATGGGTTAATGTTTGAATCTTATATCTTCTTAAACATAACAGTCTATTGAATGCAAAACTTAATTATAACGTTATATCAAACCCTTATCTCTGAGCGTCTTTTTCGGAATGATGAAGGAATGTTTATGATTGAGTGATTGTACATAAATCCAAAGCTCATTCTTAATCTCATTACTGAGTATTGGGTTTATATAACGAGACTAAGAATTATGTAATGTAATGAAACTAAAAAAACTTATAAATTACTAGAAGTAAAACGCTATCAGAGGTTAAAAATAACATGCATTTGACAAATTAGAACAGCATTGGATATCAACTGAATAAACCTAATATTACTGCAGATACTGTATAGCCTTAAAAAGCATATATTTTAAAATGAGCTGCTATTAAAGCAGATAAGAAATTCTGCTAATATTTACTTTTAGTCTACTTTAAAATAGCCTTTTCATGCTTTCAAATATAATAACATTTTTAATCTTTGTATTTATAAATTTTTGAGCTCTTCTTTAATTTCCTGATAAAAATAAAGTTGAGATGAAATAACAAAATAATTTAATTTTAAAACTCAAAGCATTGATCAATAATAACCATTATGGGGTTTTTCATATTTTGCATCAATTTTACATAAAACTGTTGGAAAATCAATATTCGTTTGTCTGACACTAACTTAAAGCATAAGTTTTATGTGTAAAAAGATTATGTAATTGAAAAAATTTTGCATTTTATTGCATTAATTATTATAAAAGATCAATAGTTTAGAGTTTAATTAGACTCTAATTAAATTGTTAAACAATATTAAGCTAATGTTCAAACTTTTGAGCATAAGAAAACTTTTTTCGTATTTTAAGTTCATAACACTTAAAGTAAATAAAGTTTTTAATAATTTCTTATAATAATTCTTTTCTCTTCTACTTTTATTACAGTATTGCTGTTAATAATAGTGATTTACACACAAACGCGTTCACAAATAAATCCGAAAAATCTTATAAAGTATAAGTCTAAAGAAAGTGTCAATAACTGTAATCAATCAAAATTATCAATAACTGGCGAAGTAGTATTAGAAAGTTGTCAACCTATAGCACAAGAAGAAGACCAACAACTAGAATGTGTCGATTATAGTCTAAACCGATTTACATCGCAGTCACCCGATGTAATTGTAACTATACATCACAGCCCGCCATCGATTGTTAAGTTCAATAATTGTAGTGTCAATATTAATAGTGATTTATGTTCGACCTGTTCCTCATCTCAAACAGATTCAAATGTTTGCTTTTATAAAAATTGTTGTTCAGATACTTATTGTCTAAATTATACGAGAATTGATGAGAACAGCCGTTCACCTAAACAACTCTCCACTTCTATTACAGCGATTAAAAGGAATTTAAGTAATCCTCAACTTCACGGCAAAATGACTACAGTTTGAGAGATCCTTAAGTTCAATAAATTATATATTAATTATTGTATGCATAAGAGTAGTCTCAAAACACAAATCGTTATTTTTTACATTTATTGTAGTATTTAATCAATATTTTGAATCTAAAATTTTAATTAAATAAATATAATAATTATTTTTTATCGTATAATCAATTTGTATACTAATAATATTTAATATCTGGGATCAATTGATATGTTATTTGATGTAATTTTTTGAATGTATGAAATTTTGTCTTTTTCTTAACATTTCTTAATGTTTTATAAGATGTTTTTTATGTAACTTCAAAAATACTATCACTTATGCATTCAAGACTTTCTACTCTTACTCGTTAGTATACCGAGAAATAGACCACTTTTTACTCCCAATTCGTCATTCAATATAATAACAAAGTTTGCAGAAGAATAGTCCGCATGCATTCAAAAGATACTTTTCTCATTCCAAATGTATTTTTATTCACTAAAATGCCATCAAATACAATGAAATTTTACTTTTTTGCTTTTAAACAGAAGAAATATGTAAATGTTTTCCCTGTTCTGTAAGGCTGTTTCAAATGATAGTAAATCACTTCGGAATAAAAGGATTCTTCTTTACATGAAACAAGTTGTATAATGTTTTACTCTAAATTATCAAAACTATCCTTTAATTAAAAATTTTATTTACTTATTCTATATGAAGCACGGTTTCTATCAATCAATTAAATGAAATGCTAATAAAAGTTAATTTTGTGATAAAAGCGTTTGAAATTAAGGAAAATTTATAATACAATAAATTAAGTAACTATATAGTAAACTATATAGTAAGTTATATAGTAAACTATATAGTAAATTATATAGTAAGCTATATAGTAAACTAATAACAAAAAGTGAGGTAAGTTTATGCTGCATAGTAGTATGGGGTGGGATTGTTACAAAAATGTGTGTATGGATAAATTGTATAAAATTGTTGAAACCCAAATTGGGAGTAATTATTCAATTAATGGAAAATTATTTTTAGTGAAATTTTAACTATAGGACTAACTTTATTTCATCTTATGATAACTCAGTATAGGTTTTTTGTTTCAATTAGCCATAGATATTATCATTAAAACAGTTATGTAATAAAACTGTATACACATTGTAAAACTCATAAACTGTTTCATAATATTATTGTTCATATTCCAAAGCCGTTCAAAACTGCAAAGAAAATTATTATATATTTGTCAGAACGACATTAAAACACTTTTTTCTCTCAATCAGTCTGTCTTTCTCTCCTTCCGCTCTTTTACTTGACTAAACTTGGTTAAGCTCAAGGGTATACTCTTTAGAAAAATTCAAAAATCAAGTGATGGTCAAAACTCAACGGTTTTCTGAGAATATTTATTTAAAAACCAAAAGCGCCAAAATCTTTTTAGAAAATAGTATAGACTCCAGGCTCAGCTCAAGGTGCCTTTTAGAAACTTAGACTTAAGCTGAGGATCAGTGGGTCTGAACATAGGCTCAGGTATAGCCTGTTTAGTTATATAATCTGTAAATTTTGATTCTAAAAATGATAATTTAAAAATCGAGAAATAATGTGTATTCTCGTCATTAGTCTTTCTTGTATAGTATTTTCTGGTTATGAGATAAGTGGTCATGCTATGAGATTTCTCATATTTTCCAATTCTATTCAGTCTAAATTCATTTATACATAAATCTTAATAATTTTTAAACGAATCTTAATAATCAAAGAAAAATTGCTTTAATGTATTGAAATAATGTTGAAAAGAAATGAAGCCCAGCCGAGGACTCGAACCCGGGCCTTCCGATAACATGTCGGACGTCATAACAGGGTCTACACATCTTTTCAACACTTAGTTTTGACTTTTGATACTATTATAATGTGTGGTTGAATGCTTTGTTACACTTAACACTAATAATGATAATAAACACAATAAAAACAAGGGAACTTATACAGTCTATGACTGTTTACAAAGCGCGATCCAAATGTATTTTTGCCACTTGTCGCTGAGCACATACTTAGGGAGACTGGTTATGATTATGAAATCGTTTTTTTGATATCTCTAACCGTTCTCATAGTAAAGCATTAGTATTGGTAGTTTTCCGTCGGTAACTTGGTCACTGGTCACTGGACACAGACTTTTATCGTCATTTTAGAGCTTCTCAGGGACACTGATTATGAATATAAAATCAGTTTTTTGATAGATCTTATCGTTTTCGAGATCTATTTGGCGACGGACGGACGGACGGACAGACAGAACAAATCTATTGCGCGCTCTTTTTGATCGCTAGTGATTGACTTGATTTCTTGCCGAATACATTCATATTCTATACTTGTTTTGAGTCAAGTAAACTTCAAAATATATATAATTTTTAGCACTTAAGCTGTGAAGTTTTCATAAATGATAAAACAGAAATTGTTTTAATTTAAATTATTGTGTTTAAAATATTTGATCACTATTTACACAAATAAATATTTAAATAATATTTAATTTAAAGATTCTTTAAAAAGTGATTGAAATAAAATATCACTAAAATAGTGAAAACTTTGTCTACTAATTGCTATAATTAAATGGATGAAGAATTACTATTTTTGAGAGAGAATCAAGAATTTAATGTATACGGTTTGGGAATTTTTATTTAATTAATGGAAATATTTTATGAAAACTTTATGTTAATTTATTAAGTGAAAAGCGCATAAAAATTTTTTAGTGAAAAATATCACAAATACCCTGAGGACTAAATAAAAGAAAATGCAATATTAAAATAACTCTTCCTTTCGCTTTGAATAGTATTAAAGTTTATAATAAAAGAAATCATCTCATTATAGCACCACCAATACCGCGACAAAAATCATTGTAAATAATATAATGACTTCAATTTTTGTGCAATGAACAAAAAAAATTGGTAGTGGTGAAGGTTGACTGGGAAGATGTGGTGATATAATGAGCATATATTGAATCATATAATCAATTAAGAAACAAGACTGTGGTCAGCCGTTATCGAGAAATAAATTTTCTCATTATTTAATAAAATTAAAAAATGAAATCAATATATTAAAACTTGTTTTAACCAAAATTTTATTAAAATATACACCGGTGAATCAATGCGCTATATATGTTAGGTGAGGTATCGGCGGCGCGGTAATGGGTCGGAACCATTTTTAAAATGTTGTCAAAATTATGACAAATCGCTGATATTTTGTTTTAAATATAATTACTATCTTTATTATCTCGAATAAAAAATTTACTTTACTTATAATGTGTCCTCAGTGTATGTAATACTTAATAAGTTTATTCTTGAACGGCTCATAACCCATAAAAATGCTAATTTTTTCACTTAAAGTTGAAGTATGACAATCGCTTTATTGGGATTTTCTTTTAAATTACTATTGCATTTGAATAATGACATCGGAATCTTCAAAGAAATATGAGTTAAGCAATGGATAACAGTACATAAGTTGAAAATTCTTTTAGGCATCTATTACTCAAACATAGTTTACATTATCGTAAAACTAATTTAATATTTATTTAAAAGGTTTAAGTCATAAATTTTTAAAAAATTTAATTTTTAGGCAAAAAATAATTTTTGTGGACCAACAGTTGTAGGATTTTTCTAAAATTAGATTTTATTCAAATTTATGACGAATTATTCACAAGAATTTTAGATAAGTTACAATATAAACTAAAGGAGGGCAGAGGGGAGGGAGGCCCCCCCAAACTGAAAATCCCGGTTACGGCCCTGGTTTTAACAAAATACAAATCAAAGTTTTTGATGAATTTTTGTATTTCTTAAATGACATAAATCATTAAATATTTCACAAACTTTAATGGTTTTTCATTAACAAATAAAGTATTTTCCTTTTCGTTAAACTAATTAGACTTAAAGATAAATGATTAATACGTAATGATTACGTAAACAGTGGTCTATAGTTAGCAAATATTTTATACATGTATCTGAATCTATGACATCATTAAACACAATTAATTATTTTGTTTGTATTAAATTTCACAATTAATTGAAAGGAAACTACTTTAATGCACTCGTTATTTCAATGTAACGACAGTACTCGAAGATCCCGAACAAACGTCTCAGCGCTTTACCAATTATTAATTATCGTTTATGACTATGTAGTGATTCAATATGTATATTGAACTTAAACGTAAAATACGCTTTATTTCCTTAATTACATAATCAATAGGATCAAAAACTTTCGAATTTAAAGCTCTGAAGCCATTACTTTAATGAAATCGATTGTAATTTATTTAATAATTCAAATCAAAGTATTATTCGTGAACTCAACCATTTAATTATTTATAACATTCTCTTTAAAACTAAAATCTCTGGAAATAATTGATTTGAAAATTGTAACAATGAATATATTGGAAAGTTTTTGGCAAAAATTTAACTATTTGTGTCACATTATATTGATTTCTCTTACTGGTCATTATTTCGATTATCGTTTATACGAACAAATAATGGAAATTGAAAGGAGTTATATCAAAAATTATAAAACCAAAACCAGAGAAGTCGGCACTTCTTTTTATGACTTACCGATAATAACAGTCGATTCAATAAATAATAGCACAGAAAAAAAGATATCTGACATCGAATTGAGAAAAAATAATTGGATTGATTATAATTATGATATTTTGTGTCCAAAACTTGAAGACAACGAAGAAGAAAATTGTAACAGTGATAGAAGTGATGACTTGGATTATAATGCATTGGGGAAGAAGAATAGTTTGATTCATGAATACTTTAGCGATGAAGAAAAGGTTCCCAAAGTGGTCCGGAGATGGTCTGTGGCGGTCGACAAAGATCTACTGGAAATGAATAAGAACAGGAGGAAATCAGAAAAGAAGAAGAAAGAAAGAAGAAAAATGGTTCCGTCAAAGAGTATAGTACAAAATGAGCTCAACAGCAATGAATTTAAGAATATTGAAAAGTTTTACAAAGTTTTATGCAATAAGATTGAAGAACCAAAAGAAGAGTTGACTGATAGTGATTTTAAAGAGTTAGTTATTTCTAAGAATTTATCGATTGCTAGATTGGAAACAGTTGTCGGTAATCTTCATCGCGCTGTTAGGATAAGGCGTGAAATCATTGATTCAGAAACTGATGGCAAAGGAATCTCTAGTATTCCGTTTCAAAACTATGACTATTCTGAAGTATACAACTGTTGTATTGAAAACTGTGTGGGTTATGTTCCGGTACCCCTCGGTATCGCGGGACCGAATATTATTAATGGTAAGTCATATAGAGTACCGATGGCTACTACTGAAGGTTGTTTAGTGGCTTCGACAAATAGGGGCTCGTTAGCGCTGAGACTTTCTGGTGGTTCGAATGCTTTTATGATAAACGATGGTATGACTCGCGGACCTTTTATTGAGTTTTCAATGACTCACAGAGCAGTTGAAGCCTACAATTGGTTGAAAGACAATGAAAACTATCAAATAATTAAAGAATCGTTTGACTCTACGTCTCGATTTGCAAAATTGAAATCTATTATGCCTTTAGTTGTCGGTCGGTTTTTGTACATTCGTTTTGTTGCCACCACTGGCAATGCTATGGGAATGAATATGGTATCCAAAGGTACGGAAAAGGCTTTACAACAATTGAAACAATTTTTTCCCGACATAATAATGACATGTCTTAGCGGTAATATTTGTACCGATAAAAAGTCTTCGCGTATTAATTGGACTGAAGGTCGGGGAAGATCTGTTGTCTGTGAGGCACAAATTCCTAAACATATTGTTGAGACTGTTCTTAAGACAACAGTGGAGTCATTAATAAAAATCAATACAATGAAGAATATGGTGGGCTCTTCTATTGCAGGAACTATTGGTGGTTATAGTGCACAGGCAGCTAATGTGGTCGCAGCTATATTTATAGCTACGGGTCAGGACGCGGCACAAGTGATCGGAAGTAGTAATTGTATTACTTATATGGAAGGGTGCGGTCAAGACAACCAAGATTTGTATATATCATGTTCAATGCCGTCTATAGAACTCGGGACTATTGGAGGCGGAACTAATTTAATCGCACAAAAAAGTTGTCTTCAAGTATGAATTTTGCACTTTTATAATGAATACTAGAATCTGTGCTTTTTTTACTTACTCTTTATTCTCTATAAAAGATACTCCAATTGAAAGAGCATTCGGCTAAAGAATTGGCGAAAGTTATTTGCGGTACTGTTATGGCAGCTGAACTATCTCTAATGGCATCACTTTCGGAAGGAAGTCTTGTTTTATCTCATTTAAAGCTCAACAGATCGCAAGAGACTATCAATCGTATAAAATATTGATTTAAAATTTTTTTTAAATAGTAAATTAATTAAAGCATTATTAGTTAACTGTATAACGCGCTAATTCTTAATAACTGAAACATTTAAATATTTTAAATTCAATTTAAGATAATTTTCATCCCTGATGAAGGCTTACAAGAAGCCGAAAGCGCTCGGATTATAATAAATTATACAAACTTTTGTTTTATTTAATAATTTTCACTAAGATTAAAGAGTTTAAAATATTTTAATAAACATTTAAATATTATTATTTATGAATAAATTAAATATTATGTATAAATTCAATTAAATTGTTACCTTTTAAGAAAAGTTATTCGCACTTTTCTCAACTTTAATACGAGCTTTACTTTGAGGATCATTTCTAGTGATCGGCACTCATTTCATATTTTGCAAACTTTTAGAGCAGACTTTTGTCAGGTTCGAAGCTACAGGGGGGAGGGGGAGGGGAGGGGAGGGGATAGCTTTTGAAAATTAAAAAAATGCAGAGGCCAAGCAAACTCATCAGTTTTCTGAGACAATTTTTTCTCAAATGCGTTTCCGCCAAAACAGCTTTTTGGACCAAAATTTTTTTTAAAAACTTATCCCTTTTTAAAGAATAATCAAAATCATGTATTTTAATGCCATTGTTTAATACATCAAAGCATAAAACTAATTAAAATTCTTTAGAAAAAATTAAAATTTTAATCAAATCTGAAATGAACAAAATCAAAGGGGGAACCAAAGCATAATTTTTCCTGCAAAGCAGAATTTGAGAATCCTGGTAAGGGTCAATCCCTTGACCCCCTCTCTTGGAAATGTCTAACTTAGAGTGACAGTAAAAGTCTGATATCTGATAATTACCAGTCACTGCTGATAACTTATTCAGTTTAATATATACTTATCAGACAAATAGTTTTGAACTCAAAAAATTGTTTTTTTCATATTTCTCTATAGAAAGCGATCCATTAGTACGTTTGCAAAAATATTCAATTTTTAGACCCCCTCCACCCCGATTACGCTATCATACACCTTCATTAAAGCTCTAATAAGTACGTATTCTTAAGCTCTAACCCCTCCCTTCCAAAAAAGTTAAACATATTATTAAATTTAATTAGTGATGATTATTGAGGACCGAAACTATCCTGAAATAAATTCCACAACAAGTCGATTGGCATCAAACGAAATTCTGTATTGAAGTCAAGTGCTTAATAAAATATACATACTGTACATTTTCAGTACTCTCCTCGTAATATTTCACACACATTTCACTCCTTCTCTCATTAGTGCGTTTAAATATTTTTAAACCTTCTTTTACGCGCTTTTAAGTTATTTAAATGCTATTAAAATAAAATATTTTGAGGTGAATTTTTTCTAACTTTTGATTCAATCAATATTTAAATGTCTTATGATTGGCAGCAATTTAAACAGTTTAAATATAAATAGAGTAAAAGTTTTTTGAAGCTCTTATTTGATCATAAATTGAATTATTATCATTCATAACTCAAACATCCATAATATATTTTACTTGTGAGTAGTGATAAGAATCTCACTCCCAAACCAATTGGATGAGATTGGGTTTAAAAATTCGAATGTTTTCATCACAATTTGTGAGCCTTTTATCATAAAATATCAAACACTTATATAGTTTATAATAGCGGTAATTCATTTCTCCTATGATCGCACCATTTTATGAGTGCAATTATTTTTTAATCTGAAAACAATTACAGGTTCACATACAGGCATAATATTATGAAATATATGAAAAAATCGAAGCCTTCAAACATAAGCATTCAGTTTACAGCTAAGACATGACTAAAATTTTAAAATTCTTCAAAATTTTGAATTCAGTCTAATCGATTCTAAGTGCGACACAACAAGAATTCATAAAAATTTTAAACTTTTAATTTATGCTTTTTATACCTCTTTTATAAAAAAAAAGTGATTCTTATTCCTGAAGTCAACGATTAATTTATACTTTTTAAAAATCAAAAATTTATTCACAAAAAGGCATAACTGTATTGCTTTTCTAGATTGTAGAGCAATGAATCTCAAACTTGGGTCAAACTCCGAATCCTGAGGCTATAAAAATAAAATTCAATATTAAAGTCAGCGAAAATAGTATTCAAAATGCTCTAAAAATGAGTCGAATGCATACGCATGAAAAGATTTTACTGCTACTCAACTATTACCAAAGCGCAAACATAATGACAGCTAAAAAGATTTAACAACCTATGGCACGGTTGCCAGATATCACTTAAATAGAAAAAAGAATAATGTTAAGCACAAAAGAGGGGCAGACACTTAATTCTAATATATAGAAAATTTTGGAAAATATAATGAAAAAATGTTAAGAAAAACTAAAATTAAAAAAATAAGAAAACTGAAGAAATGAGAGTTATTTGAGACTGAATGGAGTCCTCAAATTCTAGACTCCAGACCAGTCTTAAGATCTGGTAACCGGTGGATCGAAATTCAATAAATAAAAATTGTGTAATACAATAGCAGAATAAAAGCTTTATTACGAGAGTTAGTTCCACTCCGAATAGTTTTTATTGTATACAATATTAAAGTTGTGGATAATGAGAAAAAGACAGATATGAGAGAAAATCGCAAAATGAAAATCTAAACTGTGAGCTCAGAATTGCAATTAACTCGAATGAAAATTACATTTTCTTGCCTTAATATTTATTGTGCAAAATCTATTGAGAATAAAAGTAATCCTCTTTTTGGATAGTCTTATGGCACTTCTTAATCAAACTTAATCTTCAATCGTCTTTTACTCTTTATATTACTCTCACATACAGTATTAGAATAGTTAGAAGGCATACAAAGTATACATTAGTAACAAAAATTTCTTTTGACAAGTTTGAGATGAAATAAGGCATCTTTGTGTTCATCTAGAGTTAGACCACTTATATTTAATTGTCATCTATTATTGTCTCAATAATTTAAAATAATTATCTCATTATTACATTTTGTTAGGTTAATGTCATAACAATTAAGAAAACTTTTTATATAACAATAAAATAAATCGCTCGAAAATAAGTTCAAATAAATTACCTGTAAATTGAGAATTTGTTCACTTATGACATGTTTTATGGCAATAAATCATTAAAATTACTTCATTTTTATTTTCAAAAATTCATTTTATTTTAATGCAATTAAACTGATAATTATCTGATCTAAAAATTCATCAAATTATTTCACAATAAAACTTTTTGTTTACTTAAGCACTGAATCAAATAAGTATTTTCCTTGAATTTATGTTATTTAAAAAAATAAATTACTTATTTTGAAAAAAATGATCTTAAAATTGTTGAGTCAGCCAATAGATCGATAAAAAGCAATTTAAAAATAATAAGAGTACATAATTTATATCTATATAAGTCTGAAATGATTGATAACTTTAAAATAATAGATTAGAGAAAGATATGCTTACGAATCATCACAAGAAAAAATATTTATTATAATAGACCTACAAAAAGTATGATAAATGGATAAAATTACTCGATTATATCAGTAACTTATACAATTAGTTATAACCAATGCTCGATCCGAGCTTAAAGTCGGCAAATTTCATGACATTTTATTTATTTTGACCAAATATGCAACTCTTCGTCAAAATATTTTAATACATTTTTGTAAAAATGAGTGACTTATTATTTTTCTAAACCTAAATCATATATTAATAATTAACTCTCAGGAGTCGGACGGAGTTGTGCATCACTGCGCATAAAGTATAGAAAGTGCATAAATACTGTACTGTATGTATAAATATATAATATTTTCATAATGTTACGTTTAATAAAAAAGCTAAATCATATATTTTCTCAAGTTTTTAACTCGTGTTGTCGTGTTGTGTAACTTGAAAACTCTCTGTCTGTCTCTACCTATCTCTGTCCGTCTCTCTACCTATCTCTGTCCGTCTGTCTGTCTATTTGTGTGTATTTTTCTGCATTTCACTTGAATTCCTGCTGATTCTCATCAATAGCAATTGCAGTAAATGAGAAACTTTTGTATTTCCGTATCATTTGTTTGACATGTTTTTGTGACACTTAGTTTTATTCGCTCTTTTCTGGTCAATGACAATAATTCACGTGTTAATGTTTTTGTTATATCAAATATATATATATTTTGTAGAGTAGAAGTTTTTTCTCAAATAAATACTTTAAACTTCTATTTATTAAAACCATTAAAACTTTTTTGAATCTACTTTTTAACTAACAATTGAATAAAAGACTCACTCAAAAGTAGTAAAAAATATTATTAATGACTGAGTACTTTTATATATGATTTCAAATTTTTATGATTAGGACTCAAGAGGAAAATATTTTTATTAATCCTTTTTACAAAACTTGGCATAAAAATAGAAAAAAGTGAATCAAAAGAAAAAATTTTAATTTCTGTTTAAAGAGTATTATTATATAAAATATTTCTCTCTATTATTTTCATATATCTCTTACTTTATATATGAACCGTCTTTGTCACGGTTGGCCGGCTTCTCATGCTGTTTAACATTGAAACTCTTTAATAAGAAGAGAAAAATATTCTGTTACTCAATGGCAAGGGATAGAGAAAGAAAGTATAGCAGAAAAATAGATAGAAATAGAAGTGAAGGAAAGTTATACCACAGATACGATTGAATGAAAGTTTGTTATCTAACTATAACTCTCTGAAAGTAACTGTTTCTTTATCATCTTCTTTAATATTTAGCTGAGTATCCTTTGACTGACTTAACTCTTTCAATTTCTTTGTGAGACCAAGTGTTAGGCAATCAATTCAGAGGAAACATCTGTGAAGAAAAACCAAATATTTTGCTCTCAAAAACAGCATCCGTTTCAACATTGAGTCAAAAATAGATGAATACAACATTTTAAAACTTATTTTTAATACTTAATAAAAAATTTTGTGAAGCATGAGCTCTGAAAACTATTCTCAAATATTTAAGTAAAGCTACCGTTCCTTCGCAACTCATGTAACTTAAATATAACTCTGATATTAACCCATAGAATATAAGAATATTTTTTAATTTTGAAAATACAGTATTTTAAAAGACACACAGACAGACACATTGTAAACATTTTTAATAATATAGATTTCTTTTTTGATGTTAAACATAATTTTCAAACATTATATGCAAACTAAGCAAACGGTATATAAAAGGGTTCCTAAATAAGCGTTTACTGGCTTGCTATGACTTATTCACTTATTTCCCTAATTCTAGAGCTAATGTTTACTATTCTATGAATTTTTTAAAGAGTTAAAAGGAAGTCCAATATACATTATTGAAAGCATAGGGATCTGATAATAATGAGATTTAATACTCATCTATTGAACCTGCTATTGAAAACATTTCTATACAGTTAGATTTGTTGACTAGGCTATTTTTCAGTTATAATTTAAAATTATTATTGTATTTCTAATATTTATTACAGTTGTTCCATTTTTTCGTACGTTTGTTAATAATAAAAGATTTGAAAAGTGAACAAATAATGATTAAATATTCAACAAATTGAAATTTAGATCAAATATCGTTTGATAGGATTCATTTTGATCCTATTATGCAAAGTTTAGGTTTCATTTATTTATAGTAAAAAACTCATTGCTCAACAAACAGTCAAATAATAGATAATTAATTGTAAAACTTATTAAAGTTCAACTAAATACTAAAATTTGCCATTTTCTGCATTTCATTATAAGTTTAGTCGTAATATATCTGATAAAATACTTGTAAGTATTGTTAATTATTTGGGAATTGAATGTCTGGATTTAGTTTGAACTACAACTCAATTTAATTGTTGTTCCTCTAAATAAAAATTAAGTTTAAATTAACAATCAAAAGAGAATCTGATAATTTCTAAGATATATTGATATTTTGTATGCAATATTGTATAGTTTATAAAAAAAGATTGATACCATGTTGTTCCAGGTTTACTCGAATACCTTAAAGATATACACATACATCTACGTATATCTTTAAGGTATTAGAGTAAACCTGGAACAACATGGTATCAATCTTTTTTTTATAAACCATACTGTGATTCCTCTCTAAACTATAAACTCATACTAACTCTTGAGAATTTTCAGAGAAGGAGAGTTATACTTGTCTTTTACCGAATTGCTCTTTAATTTACAAGACACGGTACAAATCTATTCATCTGAAGTAAAGGGATGCAAATTAAAAGCTCAAATATAAATAAAAATTGATTGAGGGTAAACTCTAAATATTGATTAAATTGTATGCTAACTTTTATTAACATTTAGTTTGATGTGACGCTCATATAAGACAACCGGCAATAACTTGCTCTCTATTTGAACCTATTATTTGTAAAGAGAACAAAAATACCAAATAAATACTAATTTTAAAAGTGGTTATAAATAATTGGAAAATATATAATATTTATAAT
This sequence comes from Nanhermannia elegantula, assembly GCA_034699485.1. Lineage (NCBI taxonomy): Eukaryota > Metazoa > Arthropoda > Arachnida > Sarcoptiformes > Nanhermanniidae > Nanhermannia > Nanhermannia elegantula. The sequence goes on along the minus strand of JAQGCH010000642.1, from coordinate 2,717 downwards.
TAAAACTTTGAAAATAGTAAATAACAGTTGGGATAATAAACTATAAACTTTTAAATCAATCCATTTTTATTAAAGCTTATAAATAGAAAATAAAATGTTATTCTCAATAGAGTTTTATCTGAAACTTTCTTTGGGAAATTCGTTTTGCTTTTCGCAGTACTCTTTTCAATACAAAGCGTAAAAATCACTTTTTCAGTATTTTTCATGTCTCGCCCCTATTGAATGCTCTTTTATTGAGGTGCCGTTCAAAAGATTTTGAAGCAAAGTATTTCTTCTAAACAGTTCTTCTAAACACTACTGCTTTTCAAATATCAAAACGATTCTCAATAGAATTACAAAATCATTTCTTTTGTAGCTAAAGCTTCTTAACATGCACTTGGATTAAAAGTAGGCTTTTATGTATGTCTTAGAATATTTTCATGTGTAGAGTATAGCAAATGAAAAATTCAAGAGATAAAGCATTTTTTTACAGATTCATTGGTTGAAATTTTAACAACACTATAAATCAAATTTATTGATTAATTGAATTTGTTTTTGTTTATTCAAATATTTTTAAATATCAAATTATCAAAAAATTTTTGTCTCCAATTTTTTAGTTTGAAAATTGTAAAAAATGTTTTAAACTCTATCTATTTTTTAGAGTTCATATACAGTATTCTCTTTTGAGCCCTATTTATAAAATGAAACTAAAACTTAAATGCTTTGTGACCTGAAATTCAAATTTGATTACGTGAATAATCAAACAATTTTCACAAATGATTTATTTTAAAAAAGTTTTGCAACATTTCGCACAACAGAGCAAATGGTGAACATAGAAAACATTTGAATGAACAAAACTTTTTTTAAGCTAAAACAAACTGCTTTTTACACACAAGCCATTCCTCAGAGGCATTCACTTCTTGTTCAAATTGTTTGACTTTGTATGCATTCTCAACACTTAATAATCCACTGTCTGTCACATCACTCTCTGCTATGGTCTCAGTTTCTGCTCTACTCAACTGTTTTAATTCGGTGTTTATTTCGAAGCTGCACAGAAGTGAAGATAACTTATAGGGTTTTTATACAGAGTAACTGACAAGAGTTGCGGAATAATAAGTTCTCTTTAGCGCTCTTTAGTTATTGCATATATTTTTCTTGCAATCAAAGTTGAGAGAAAACTTTATTACTTATTAATTCAAACCAAAGATTTATTGACTTTCAAGAACTTTCATTAACTTAAGTCAATATTTTGTTAGATACAGATTCGTAATAAAGCAATAATTTTAATTAGTTTAATAACTAATAGCAATCAAAATAATTTACAGGAAAGAAAAAAGTGGTTATAATTAGTATTTATATTAAACACACAAAAAGGAATAGTGATTAGTCTGAAAAATAATACAATGAGATAATGAAGATATAGATGAGTCTAAAGACTTAATATAACGATAATTTGGAAACATATAGGAGTTTTACTTCGGATATAATTTACAATTACCGCCAATTCTGTGATTCAATAGCGACTCTTTCATAGCAAAGACTTTGTTTCTCAAAAATTTGACTTCATTTTCAAGAACAGTGTTTTCATTGATGAGCGCAGACTTTTTCTTTTGGTATTCGCCGATCATTTCTAACTTCTTCTGTCGACACCTTTTGGCCGCCTCTCTGTTCTTCTGTCTCTTAGTCTCAAGTTTGGACTCTTTGTCTTCTTTTTTTGGCAAATATTTTCTAAACTTATTCGTTTTAGATTTAGGCGAAAAACTCGTATCTATTATGAGAGGAGTTTCTGATGAAGAATGAGTTGATGTCTGTGACGAAGATTGAGATGAAGAGAGAGCACAATCACTAATCTTATCGATAATCGATGTCAAAGAGGGCTTCGATCGTATCTTTTCTTTAGTTTTGACCATTTGTGGCGCCGACTGTTTGTCACTCATTATTGAATCACTTGAAAAGTGTTGGGAATAAAAAGATAATTCATTTTGTGGCGCATTTTCGGGATTCATTGCCACTGAGGGCAAGTCCGGCGCATAACGTGTATAAGTGTGTGGAATGTCTTCTCGCGGACCATAAGTTGCTATCAAAACAGTTATGAATAAAACTTTTTTTTTATTAAATAAGATATAAATGAATACCAAAGTGAGGACTTCTGTTGTCGTAATTGAACGCATTTCTAACACCGTTTGAATTGATCCCAAAGTTATTGTTCACTAAATTGAAAAAAAGTTTAATAAATTCTTTCTTTTTAAATATTAAGAATCAATACTTGGATTGAATTGATTTGTTTGAAGTTCAGTCATATTAGTGGTCATTCTGTTGGCAACTGTTATATCGTATTCACGTTTATGCAAATCTATTAAATTAAAAGTTAATTATTTGAATATTTTTTATGAAAATTTGTATTTATTTAAATGCTTACCATTTGTTTGATACAAATTGAAGGCATAATCATTGCATTCATTCATATGATTGTAATTCATGTGTTGATAATTACAGTAATTGTAACAAATCTGAGACGACTTTTGCTGGGAATAAAACTGAAAGCTTTTGTCGTCTAAGCCTTGAAATTGACCTGAAATACAATGAAATGCAATGAAATACAATGCAATCGTTTTAATACTCATAAAAAGTTAGCGTTTTATAACTCATTAACAAAAGGAGATTGAATTCAAAACTTTTTGAAATTACTGATGAAATGCTTTAAAAATGTGAATCTTATGCAGACATATGACCAGTGA
>JAQGCH010000641.1:0-20874 GCA_034699485.1 Nanhermannia elegantula | reverse complement strand
TGAGTAATATTATAGATAGTGTTTACATTTTCACTTTAATCATACCTTATTTGCTAATAAAAGACAGGGAATAGGAGAGCCGTCGGGCAGACATACTTTGGTGTCGAGATCGTGTTTCCATTTGAGCAGTGCATCAAAGGTTTGGGGTCGGCTCACGTCAAACACAAGGAAGGCTCCCACAGCTTCCTTATAGTAAACTCTTGTCATATTGCCGAATCTTTCTTGTCTGTTATATTATACAATAGTTAGAGCACATTATTTTTTAATTGTCTGTTATTCTTGCCCTGCAATGTCCCATAGTTGAAGACGAATTAGTGTATTCTCATCCCAATTGATTACTTTGAGAGCGAAGTCTACTCCTATCTGCAATTTTTTTAGCAACGCTTAGTAAGTTTTATTATACTATACAAAATAGTGATAAATTCTTATAATGTGAGCCATAACTATAGTGTCAAAGTATTACTGCTATGAACTATAACTTAAAGCACATCTGTAATAAACTATGTTAAACATGTTTCAAATCTACGATTTATTTAAATTAAAGCTTCAGTCTTTTATAGCTTTAATTTAAGAAGTTTTTGCTTAATATTTCATCTTAATTATCATAAAATCATCAAATTATTAATCATTAAAGAATTAGAGCTTTTTTTCTAACCTGACCTGTTCTCGCACAAAAAAGGTCTGCGAATAAATAAAAAGAACTGTCAGTTCGTTGTAATGCATTAACGTGAGTTACGATATAAACAGAGAATCAAATTAAATATATGAAGGGATTTTTTTTATATTAAAAGTAGTGTTTGGTATCGGGTCTCGAAATTTTTTATTTTGATAATATTAATTAAAACAAGTATAGAATTAGTATTAGAGATTTAAATTTGAGGAAACTCATTTCTTATTTGAAGCCTAAATTAGGATGACTAAGTCTAATGGAGTTCAAAACTGGACACTATCTGAACAGCTTAAAAAATGAATTGGGGGACAAAGGATTATTTTTATAAATTCTTGAGATAAACGTAAAGGGGGACCAAATACTGCATTTTTTGAAGATAGACAAAATCTGTACGGTGGGGGCACTTAAGCCTAATTATCATTGAATGTGTAGTAAATTATTGAAAATAAGAATTAATGAAATATACGTTATCTTTTATATACTGTTTCATCTGAGAATATTCTCTAAAGTAGGTCATCTCATTACAAAAATGTGCGCAACTTTAAAGCCTGGTTTAATTAAGTAACTCGCGTTTTTAATTAAGAATTATAGGCAATTCAATAATTATTTATTAGGGTTTGTATTCATTAAAATTCTCATAATGTCTTAATTTTATATTAATAATAAATTTTTTGAAAGTGACATTATGTTTTCAATGTTAATTGACTTTCGAGAAAAGTCGAGACTCGATCGAGAATCGAGTCTCGAGGCTAAAATTTTTTCGAGACTCGAGAAGTTCATTTCTCGAAAATACCGAGCACTAATTAAAAGGTAAAAGTATTGAAACTATTTTTATATTGATCAGTGATTTAATTTTTAAAGCTTCGTGAAATGCATTTTACTTGTTCTGATTTAATTAAAAATCTATTTTTGAATATCTCGAGCAAAATGAGACCATTCGTGCTTAACCCATAATGGTTGACAGTCGGTTCAGACTAATTTTATAATTTATTGAAGTTTTATAAATGATAATTAACTAATATTTCATTATAAATATTGGTCAATAATTGAAAATATTAATCAATTCTAATAGATATAAATAATTTAACATCATTCAAGATTTAGAAAAATGGAAAATCATCTCAATATCTTATGAATTGAAAAAAAGATCCGTTCATTTCACAATTCTCTAAAATAATGAATGCAATTACTGTAATAGGTTTTCAATCATTGATTTGTATAAGAATGCAATGCATTACAACTACATCACAAATGCTCCAAAGAAAGCAAATTATACTTATAGTACAAAGATTCACACCCAAGTCTCGTAGTGGAATAGTGTAAATTGAGGTGAGGATGACTGGGCTTTAGATTAGAAATGATTGGACTCTACTGTGACGCGAGATTTACAGTTTTTCTAATAATACTTATTTATCAGGAGTTTTAATATTTGAGTAAGTATTGCAAATCTAAAGATCATTCTTTCAATTTCTGATAATAATATAAGAATAAACTGATAAATAAGAACTAAATTCTTGAGAAGGAGGTCGTGGGCGGGATTTGATGGGTGCCTGGCTTTAGTGATTAAATGATACAGAATATTGATTTTCACATGAATAAGAGAAACCCCATTTTAAAATTAATTCCTACCAACGCTTCATTTTGTTCACACTGCACAGTCAAAGGTCACGATAAGAGAATGTTATTGAAAAACTCCTGACTGCTCTCAAACTAACTTGTAAGTCAAATACTCAATACTTTATACTGTTTAGGGTAAGATCTAATTAGGGAGAGGGATCAAAACTTCAGTTTGGATTAAATTCTTATACTTGTACTCAACAGTACATAAAAAAGTTTTGATTTTCTCTTCAAAATTTTGTATGAAATGTGTTGGTGTTCAGAATAAATAAACAGATTGAATAAAATTTGTATAATTGAAAGCACACATTTTCTATGGTAAACACTTTAAGATAGTAATAATTGACACAAACAAACTTCTGTAAAGAGTTTCATACTTGACTAGAGAAGTGAATAAAGTGATTAAACAAACTTACAGTCGCTCTATAATGCTGTGAAAAAAACTGATGAACGTATCTTTTTATAAAACTTGTTTTCCCAGTGCCCAACTCGCCGATTACCAGAATTTTGAATAAATGTTCCTTCACTTCTTTATAGTATCCTTTTTCACCACTTTCTGCTGATTGATCAGTGGTCTGAAACAAATATATATTGAAAAAATGGAAGACATAAACAGCGCATTTATTGATTTCTGCACAAGACCTTCAAATTAGGCACAACACTGATTAAGCGAGATTTTACGCGCAAATTAATTGAAAAAGAGATAAATTCATCTTACAATAACTTCTCTGTTGAAGAATTTTCTATTCGGAGACATAATTAAGCATTAAAAATACACTTAATTTAAATATTCACTGATTTAGTATAGAAAATAGTCACAAATTTTTATCCAAAACTTATTAAAGCTTTAAAAATGTTAATAAGAAAACAAAACAATCTTTTAATATAGTTGTGTCGAATATCTACTTAAGAGAGAAAAATGTGTATTAATAACAGAGTATCAGTTTGTTTAAACACTGGGAAAGCGAATGATTCTATTAGATGAACAGCTTTATTATCATATCAGTGAAGGAGATTGAACCTAAACACAGACTGGCGACGATTATTCAAACCCGATATCATTTTTTTTAATTATGCATAATTTTTTACTGAAATGACTTTCATTTGATCTTAAGCGCGACTATTTTTTTATTTTAAAATTAATTATTTATTAAGTATTTGATTAACGCTGAAATAACTTACACTTAATAAAGCATTCTTTGATGTTGATGTTGAAGGTTTTTGGTAATCTTGCATTTTTATTTTCCTGCAAATACTCGTTCGCCTTTGATGTCATTGAGTATGTACTGTGTAATTGCCAGCAAATAAAATCAAAGAATTACAAGAGATATAAAAACCTATTGTTATAAATTGATTTGAAATACTTCTGATAACATTACTATCTCTGTATATTGTAGTGCAGGGGTTCCAAAATAGTGGGTCGCGTAACCTTTTTATTTAGCTTTTTTCCTATGTAATCAGAAAACTTTAGCCCTTTCCTTATGAGGTGGGTTGAGACCAAAAAAGTCTGGAACCACTGTTTTGTAGAGGACTTTTATCCTATCCAATGGTTTACTAAGAAAAATCATTAGCCCATCATTCAGAGAGAACAGCATTCGTGTTATTACTAGTAATCAAATCAAAACTATTAATTAAGTGCATCATAAACAGAATGAGATTATTTGTATTTGTATTGAACACAAGTGAAGTTTATTAAGCAATGAATAAAAGCCTTTTCGTCATAAATTTAAAGTTCATTTCAGTAGAAGTAAGAATAAAACTGAAGTACTAGTACTGTAACAGTACTTGTTGAAGAATTCATGCATTTTTTAGCAGTACACTAATCATCGAAAGTTGTATTTCTTTTAATAATCGATAATTAAGTATTGAATATAAGTTTGTCCAAGTTCATTTTTATTTAATAGAGACTTACTCATTTTTATAAGATGGAAGTGTTATACTAGTCTTTATTGTGATCTTATTTAAAGCCGTCATTTTATTCAAATTTCTTTAGTTTTGGATAATAATCATTGAAATTACTTTAAAACAACTAAATGTTTAAATATTTATATTTTCAAATATTCTATTATACAATTAATTTGAATTTATTATAGTTCTGGAACTCAATTGTTTTATGAGATCATTTTGAATATTTCCTAATCTTAAGGTTATATAAAAGCATATTATTCGGTGTTATACAGAATGTGCAAAAACATTATTCACAAAATAAGCCTAAAATATTATTCTCATATGTATCGCAATGAACCGAACGGCGCAAAAGTAATTCTTCGAACTTTTCATACGAACTCAATAGAGTATATTTCATGCGCTTAATCCTATGTCATCCATGGTATGACATGTTATTCATAACAAATATTAATGAGTTTACCTATATTTATATCATTATTTTATTTCCCACATTCCTTCAAGTTCTGAAAGTAATGAAAAAATATATAGTGAGTGCTTGTATAAAAAAATTCTCTCTAATAAAAACCCCATTAATAAATGTTTAATGTAAAAATTTGTAGTCATACTATTGTAGGCGATTCTTGTTCATCAAAATCAAAATTTGAAACTGTATACATGATAACTACTAATTCAATTATCTTATTCATTAGATTATAAACTTTAATCATCGCAGTATTGTTTTGAAAATTTTTGTGCATATCTAATAATGCAAATCAAAAGTCATTTATGTGCCCAAAATATCTATAATTTATTGATGTCATAATGTAATCATATCACGTCAATGCGAAGATAGTGCTTATTCAGATCATAATAAAATTTTTATTCACCAAATTGTTAACTGTAAACATCGGATAGTGGTTTTGCAATGAAAGTATTCTCTTTCTCTCTATCAAAATGCTGGTAAAGCTTACGTACATTGACGCTGACGTCTGCTGAACAGAGCATTGTTAGTTCAACGCCCCTCACCCTTAATGTATAATACATTCAATATATTATTTGATTTAACTAATCCATTGGGGTTTCAAAATAAAATTAATGCTTTCGCATCAGATTATCTCCAGTGGTATTCACAATAATAGCTTACAGTTGACTATTGAAAGCATATCATCAAATGATGACCGATCGCATCAATAAGTCATTAACAATGAATAAACTTGTATTTTAAGACATAAAACTTACAGCTTTTTTAGACTTATACATAATTGAATTTTATGGGATTTTCCAATGACTAGATATTCGATAAAGAAATATTATTTACATTAAAATTCTAACTTTACTATTACTTGAAACAGTATCATTGCTTTAAACCACTTTAACATACAATTATAGGTTTAACATTTTACATTAAAGGTGTTAAGTTGTGGTGCAAAACACTGCGAATCCAAACTTATTCTCTGAGTACATGCTCTTAAGACGTTTGGCACACAATGCAGTTTTGTCTTTATAATAGTTAGTCGAGTAAACACAGCTACAGAAAAAACAAATACAAAATTTGCATTTTATAAAAATGTATACATTTAAATGCAAATTAAATTGCGCATTATTTTTAAAATGTCAACCAAATGTTGTCGTTCACGTCACTATTTTTAATTCACATGTTGTTTATACTGTATTAATATTTAGAAATGAAGGCACACACACTTTTCTTGTATGCACTGATATATTAATAAACTTATCGTAATTGTTATTATAAAAGATGCAAATAAGTAACAATTTATAAGTAACAAATTGGTAGGAAATATATATCAATAGATTAATGCAAGTTCTTGTCAGTCTATTCCAATCATCTGACGGCAAACAATTCATTAGATTGCAATTTATTTCGAGTAATTAGTTTGTCTGTAGAATTGGACTCATTCGCCTGTATTATTGGTCCATTGCTATCATTGCTACTTATCGAGTGAGGCCTATTAGTCGTAGCAAACACTGTGTCAGACTTTGATGGCTTATAATGTCTAATATGTCTTTTCGGCATTGACTTAGTGTCTCGAACTCCTATTTTGTTAATAAGACTCTGATGACTCTGATGACTGTTATGTCCATTACGGCCATTACCTGTCAATGTTATATTTGCATCAGGAGAAGAGGCATACTCTTGAGTGCGATAATAATTATTATGAATTACTCTGCTGTTAGTGAATGGTTTGTCAGTTAGCGATGGCTGACCGTAAATACTGCTCGGACGCACTGATTGTTGTATCATTCTTTCCATTGTCTGCTTTGTTGAGGCCGATTGAGACCGATTCACAGTATTAGGAGGATTGGGTGTTATTTTTTGCTGTCTAAGTTTCTGTTGTTGTTGTGATTCGAGACAACTTTGTGAGCGATGATATTGAGGCCGCTTATAGTTGTCTGAGTTTGAAGAACGGCTATTATGCGGCAAAGTTAGAGGAGAGTCGGGTCTTATAAAAGAGAATTCAGAAGTAGCCGTTTTGAGAGCAGACTTTGCGTTTTGATGATGTCTGGAATCTGTTGTGTTAACTCCAATTATTTCTGGCGATGAGAGTATGTGTTGTGCATATAGAGAGCGTTGCGCTAATGCTGGAGAAACTTGAAGCGATCGCGGAGAAGGTTTATTCAATTGATTACTAACAGGACAAATGTTTGTTCGGCCCAATGATACCAATGATTGCAAAGAGCTGTGTTGCGAAGAATTTGCAATTTGAGTTCCACTACTATTGCCACCACATTGAGGTGCTAATCGAGGCAGACCTGCTCTGTTGAGCGGCATGTGCTGGTCTTCATTGTTGGCCGCCAGTGATCGTCTCTCTCCTGTTGAGCTCTCAAAGCTTAGATCAATATTTGTTAAAACTACAAACAAAAAAGAAATAAAGAAAAGATAATTTATTTCATTTTGACAGTGACTTTGCGAGTGACATGAGTAACACATAAGTAAAACAATTTTCGAATCCCTTAATGATTTCGATCATCAATGACTGCATCGACTGCAGTGATAAATCAGACCAAATGTAATAAACAAACCTGATATACGTTGGAAACGGCGATTTAGAACTGGAGTAGGATTGTGATGGATGGTTGACCTTAATTGACGATTAGGATCTTCTGAAGCCGAGAAATCAGCACTGGTTGCTCTGTGAAGCCTTGACGTTGTATTACTTATACCAACGGGACTATCAGTTAGAGTGTAATGTAATGACGAAAGCTTTTGCCTGAATAAACATATGAACAATCATTATTCGCGAGCATTTCAGATAAGTTCAACACATAGTATCGTAATTTTCAATTATTTCTTAAATCAAACTAAAAGGTCGTTAAATGACATACGAATAGGATTGGTATAAGAATAGAAGAAAATGTAATTTATACCGATTCCAAATTCCTCCTCCAGTCATAGAAGGTAATAAAGTTTGAGATTTACGTAAGGCTTCTCTTCTACCTTTACTTCTGTTAACTGCATCTCTCAGAGCAAACATCCATTCATCTAAACCCGAATTAGACCATAACAGTAACTGTCCCTCAGTTCCCACCTGAACATAGCATTGAAATGATTTCAATGTTGTAATTTAGTAGTGATTGCTTTTGCATGTGATATAAGCTGAGGCAAACTTTCAACAATAATACTTACACGAATTGCTATGACACCATCTCTTTTCTTGTCGGCCCAATTAAGACCTTCCACATCAACCAAATTCAACTGTACATAAAAAGCGTATACTATAACATAGAACTGGTGATTAAGTAATGGCATAAAAGACTACCTTATACATAAAGCTTCCCATTTCAGACATCCCTACTTTAGAGCCTTTCTTAAAGCACGCCAAGTAGTCTTTCGTGAGCACGAAATATCTTTCTTTCCAGCGGCTAAAGAATCTATCTCTCTGTTGCCACAGCAGACCCTTTTTGATAGTTGAAGGATCATTTGCTACTATAGATATTGCCAGTTTGTTTGTAGATGGAGAAGTGCCAGTCACTGAGCTACTGGTTGTATCACTTGATGAAGATGTCATTTCGAAAAAACAATTTCACACTTTCAGTAATAGTTTAAAATCCTTAGTGTAAACATCAAGTCGTTTATAATTGTCATTCTCTTTCTTTTCAGGTAAACCTCTCTATTAATTCTGGTTTAGTGTTTCGTCAGGCAATCCATTGTAATTTATTTCAAATTGAATCTAATTTTTAAGATTGAATATCTGTAATGATTCAAACATTGTTATGAGTGGTCTATAGTTATAACTCAAGTATAGATAGAGCGGAAACTAGAGAGAAATTAGTTCCGCGAAACGGATCACGAAATCAATACAGGAATACAAGAATGTTTCATATATTCCTCAAGAGAATCAGAAACTGCGTATACGTGATATAAAGTCATATTAAAGAAATACTTTGCCATCAAATATAATATTTGCAATTTTATGCTTTATATTCCTCTAATATAAACACAAAGGCTATGACCGCAAAGATTCTTTACATACTATGTTCTCATTTTCATTAAAATTTGCTGATGCTATTGGTATATAATGTTTGCAAAACTAATTATTTGATTAAAAGTTACACTTCCTAAACAATTTATAATCAGTGAATGATATAATCTTTTTTATCAGTAAGCACTTCGCCCCACTATCTTTACACTCAAATTAATAAAATTAAAAATTCAGAAAAAAGAACGAAAGTGTAAATTGCATTAAAGAATACGATAGAATCGCAAATATTTTAATTTATAGCAATTTAAAAAAAATTTTCTTAACCAATGAAAGCTAAGACAACACAGCTTAGTAAAGTATTAGATCGGTTTTCATAAAATATTTGCCACAAATTAACGTTAATATGTATGATAATTTGTTAAGTTACAGTCAATGCGTTTCTTATATCATAAATTTTTTATATCGTATGAACTAATGAATGAAATTTGAAGTAACGTATCTGGATATAAAAGTCGAACGAAACAACTATTTTTCTTTTTTCCATATAATATATCATATACTGTTCACGACATATGCGAGGTATTAAAGGAAAGGGAGTTTGACAACTCTGGGAATAATCTTCGAATGGAACTCGAGGATCAAAACGTACTGTAAAGCTAACTTCACAACAGTATTGTAGTGTTTAGCCGATAGTGAAGAATTACAGACAATAACTTGCTTTATAGACTATTGAGATGCTTCTTCGAGATGCGAGATTTATGATCTCAAAGAAACATTTTTGCTTTTTTAAGATACAGTAATATATCCACACATAACAATACAAACGATTATTAAGTAAAGCAATAGATAAAGCTATAAAAGGCTTGAAAATGATGGAAAAGAAGAAAAAATAATCGAATACAGAAACACTTAATGATGTGATGCTTTGGCACGAAGGAAGAAATGCAGGATAGAGTGAAGCAAAAAAATATTCGTGTTTTGATACATCAGCACAATTCTATTTACATGACTTGTTATACATTATTAAACTTGAGAAATTGCAAACTTACTATTTTCTAACTCATATAGACTACGTTTAAACGGCGATTTTGTTTTATTATATACTGTACATCAGAGTAAATTTAACGCGGATTAGACAAGTACTAGTAGTAAGCATTCTATCCTTACTAATGCTCAAATAATTACAATAAAGTGCTGGAGATTAGGCGCTCTGAGTTTCACATTTAATATTTTATTTCATTTCTAATAAATCAGTACTTTTAAAAAAAGCATTTTGTATAATATATACAATATTCAAAATTTGATCTTTCATGTAAATAATATCAGTTTTTTCAAACATTTGCATAAACTTTGCTTTAATACTCAAAATAATTGAAAAATTATAGCAAATTAGTGAATATAGAATTGATTACTTGAATCAAATTCAATGTAATATTTATAATACAACAAAATATTTATAAAATCAAATAAGACAACAAGAGAACCAATTCTACAGCTATTTTTACATTTCTTTAACATAATGTTAGGTTACCCTCTGATAAATGAGTTCACATCAATCTTTCACTTAATGATCTATTTCAACAACAAAATAAATTATTGTATATAAGTTGTTATACTTTTGATTGTCGGATCGATGATTAGCTTATTTAATAGAGATACTGGTATTACATTCGCTCTTAAATGTTTAAATCTGATTATCGTTTTTGATTTTCGGTTTAATACTTTTGAGCTCAAACACACTGTAGTTTGAATACAATCTAATCGTTTCACAACACAAGCGAAAACCTTTATCTCACTGTAAATTTAAAATATTGTTTAGAAAAAACTTTAGGATTAGGAAATTGAACGCTTTTATTCTTTTGGCTTAAATATGAAAACCTTAAATCCAAAACTCATTTTTCTCTTACTAATGGAGATAATTATTTTTGAAAAACTCGTATATTTGAAATAAAATTACTTTAAAATATATTTTATTCGCTTATTTAATCTATGGTTCAAATTCGCTAAAATTATTAATTTAATAAAATAAATAAACAAAATTGAATATTTATCTGATTTTATTGAGCTTTTATTCTGTCTATAAATGCAATATTGATGTATTAAAACGGATTCACGTAAAATATTATTCAAAGCATTATTCAAAAGTTTATATACTTTAGAAGTTAAGCTCTTCAAAAATGTCTTGAAAGCCAATTCCCTATTTATGAATTTACTTGTGTTCTCTGTAAAAAACAACTTAAATATGATAAGTAACACAAAAATGCATGTCATCCTATATAATATTTTTTACTAAGAAGTTGGTAATAGAGATGAAAATTTATTGCACTTAGAATAACAACTATTAAATAATCATAAAAGCACTCACATAAGAGAATGGAGAGAATGGACATTCTTTAGTAAAGACATTATTATGGGCAACATTAGAAGAGGTGGAACAAAGAGCAAAATAAGTCAGGGCTGAGTGTAGTAAAGAAAAGAAATATTATCTTTACCTTTCACACTAATGAGAAGCTGTGTGTTTATGGCCTTTACTGCACTTTATCATTTCAGAGAATAATTTGTATTTTCTTTTATCAAATGCACGTTTAGAATATAGGTTTAAGTCATTTACTTGGGCTCAGAGTTATACCTCTATTTTTCTAAGAGTAATCCAGATTAATCTTTAATCCGAAAATCTTTTCAAATTTTTTGACTTAAATTAGTCGAAAACCATTTCCTAAAAGTAAACTCTTATTAAATGAAATAGAAGTGGACTGTTTTGCTATGCCTTTAGCTATTCAACAAAAGCTCTATTTTTATAATTTAGGTTTTTCTATGTAAGAAACGTCTCATAGCATTGCTTTAGTGTCAATACGTTTCACGTGCTTTTTCACATTCCTTTGCAGAAACTCTAGTAATTAAGTTAAAGCCATAACTGAAGCAAACTATGTTTGAATGCAATGCAAGCAAAAGCAAAATGTAAATTAATGCTTACTTTAAGGCATTTGACGCAAACTTACTTTTTAGAAGAATTACGTGTTCAGTCATTTATTATTTTCTTTTCTCTCTTTTTTATTAAAAAGCAGTTAATTTGAAAGAATTTTAATTTAATCCCAAGTTTAGTGTTTCCTCACATAGAGTTAACCAAACTTTACAGCACACAAAAAGATAGTGACACAGCACAGCTGTTCTACTGTATTGACTGCAGTGTTTTGGTTTGTCATTTGCTTCGACCGAAGAACAGCTTTACATCTTCTTAAATAAGAAAATACTTTCTCACTCAATATCTAACTTATAGCTCACTTTTGAGTAGAAATAAGTTGTTAAACAAGAAAGTATGACCTTCTCATACATTTTATTTCTTTCTGCACTCTTCTCTCCATCTCTTTCACACCAAACATACACCAAAACTTAGTAACAGTGCATATAATACAGCCAAACACTACTCAATAGCAAGTCTAATGCAGAGATCCTTCACCACTACGTTCGCAGATTCTATGTTTTGGTTGTTATGGAAACATAGAGGGGATGTTGCGGATCATCCGAGTCTGCATGTGATGCGCACTTTTACACTGAAACAAAACTAAAAACTCTCGATGTCTTGAATAGCAGAACATAATTCAAATGAATCTCATTGGGATTTGGAGCCAACAATTGAATGGCTCACTATTTAACATATATTTCCTTTCTTTTCAATTACTAATAATGAATTTAAAAATGAATCGCTAAGCTTTGATAAAATCTTATAAAACATAAGTTGATTGAGTTTCATAGATTTATTTACTTCTTTTGCCGTCATTTTTATTGAGTTAACAAAGAATATTTATGCGTCAATAGAATCTGGAGTATAGAAAATGCAATTTCCAGTGTCACAAATAGAGTTTACTTAATAAAGACCGCATTCAAAGGATAGGTATGTTTCAGTAGCAAAGAGTCAAAGTCAATAAAATACTTCAATACTGACAAGAAGGAGAAACTAAGAGCAGACAAAATAAAAAGATGAAAACAATTGCTTGAATGTCATTCATTTATGTCATCTACTTTTATATGAGTACAAGCAGTGTGTCCTTAATGGACATGAAAACTGCGGAGAAGTTACAATTGCACTAAACTATTGTATAACTTATACAGAGGTCAACAAAAAAGAGAACACAATGACATTCGCTTGTATTAAGAATTATTTTTTATTGAACATAACCAATAGAGGCTAACTAAACAATGCTTGACTGCCAGCTTCAATGCAATGCGACAAAAGTGATCTGTAAATGCGATCAATGCTAAAGTTGTCCTCATTCTCGCAAATGTCTCACTATAGTAGTTTTGGGTAAAGCATTGGCCTATTGGTTGTTTCGAAGTTTGATTCAAGGAATACTCGGTGTCTGAGATCTAGTGCAAGATGTACTGTAAGATGGAGTGAGATCTATTGTGATACATCGCTATTTAGTTCTCTTGTGAGACCTTCATAAAGAATATTTCTTAGAGAATACTCTATTCTATGAGAAAATATTTTTCTTGAATAACTTGATAAAAGGTACTGTTATGTCAATAACACTGGTATGAGATTAATATTAGATACAGTACGAGTAGGCTATAAGATCTACTCAAGTGCGAGCTTTAGATTAAATTATAATAAAATATATTCAAGTAATACTATATTCATGTTTGCCTTTTATTGAAAACCAATATTTTGCTAAAGCCTTAAATCTAAATATTAAACTAAATCTAAGATTTTATTCAATTTTCTATGAAATATTTCGAATTTCAATTTCATTTGTATCTCTTGTAAGTCTATACTTATGTATATTCAGAATTGACAGTAAATATTAAATATCTCATAAGTTTGAGCGTCAATTGCAGAAGATTTCAACCTTTTTCAAATGTGGTACCACTTAAACCTTAACAAGACTTGCATACCACCTATTTATGAAGGAATGATGGTTGAGTACCACCCTTCAAAATTTTCAGCAGTTTTATTATAACTAGGGATAGAAAGTTCTGGACTTTCCTATTTTTTATCTTGTATTTAATTAAACCCAGAGTTTAATATTTGTCAGAAACACATTAAAATAAGACTTTTGAGTAGACATGGTACTTTTCGGGTTTCATTTTCAAACTTACACCCTCCCCTGAGTCGAAGGGGTCTGACGAACCATGGTTATAAGGATAATTATCAGTAATTAATACCGACTGATATAACCTTCTAATATATGTTAACATCACAACAATATAGGTAAACATGTTATGCGACAAAGTGGTGCGCGAAACACAGGTTGAAAACTGTTGGTATGTATATATTACGGTATCAGAAATGACTTGTTTTTCAGAAAGTTATACTGTTATCTTTCAAAACATGATAATTAGTTCGTTATTTTGGTAAAGAATAACTAGAATAAGAATAAGAATATTTATGAATAAAGTTTGTAACAAAAACCCTAAACTTTTGTCAGATACTCAATCAAACAAATATTATCACTAATTAACAAATTTTTAAAATAATTAGAACAGATAAATGTTAGTGAAATAAACACAAATGTAAACAAATCTAATTATTTTCTGAATAAGATAAAGATAAGAAGTTATTTATATTCATCTGTTTAATAAAAAACTTCTCATTAGTGTCTGTAATTATATTTATGTATTGTAAGTATTATTGATCCAAACAATTCTTTAATTGTGAATTTGGTCAACAGATTCTTCAACGAACTCATTATTCATCAACAATTTAGAAAATTATTGAATTAAGAGTTGGTTTATTTAATTTTCATTCGCATTTTTTGTTTTTTTCTGTACTCATTTGTGCTTAATTTGAAATTTAAATCTAATTCTGAATTTTCTCATTCTATGATTCAATTATATAATTTAATTATTGAATTATTTTTTGATAAAGATTTACAAATTGGCTTAAGTTATGAAATTTTAGTTAAAAGACTTGATTTCAAAATATCAATATATAAATATTTATGATTCAATTGAAATCAGAAAATAGTCCACAATATGTATAATACATCATCAAATTGGTTGAAAACTGTATTGCCTCTGAATGCCTCTAAAGAAAGTCTAAGATCGATAAGAACTCTCTGTGATATGAATTGAATATGAATTCTTGTTATGTAAACTTCAGATTAAAATGACTGTAACTTATATTTAGTTTGAAAAATATATTTTTGTCACATCTCATGATTCTGCTAACGAGTAGTATCTCAATGAATAGACCTTCAAATTAAATTTTTCTCTGGAGACACAGCTTAAGTAAAAAGATTAAAATTTTCAAAATGTTAAAATGTCATTTGGAGTTATTTAAATTCTAACCAAAGATTTTAAGTTCAAAATATAATGACTAACTTATTAAACAGTTATAACTTTTTAAAATAAAGATGTGTTGTAAGATATCGCATCCGACAAAATTGATTTAACAACTTTCATGTATGTAATAGCACTGCTGTGAACAAATTTTTCAAACAAATGTAGGATTTAGTCATTAGAACATAGAATTTGTTGAGTAGTTTATGCTATCATGAAGTCATTGATGGGAACTCACATTCCCAAAGGCTTACTCTCGCTGTTGTATTACGGTATTGATGAGTGAAAATAAATTATGACACTTTGGACTTATAGTTGTATTGGAGTGAGATTATAGTTAATGCTATGTTTCATACATTTATATATATTTAAAAGTATTTCATGAATGTATGGCATAATATTTTGGGCTAAAATTTAGAGCTGTTTTAGTTGATAAAACACATTCTCGCTTCTGAAGTACTATAAAAGTACTGTAAACTGTGGAGTAATTTAAAGGCAAACTTTTTTATATTAAATTTATTATTAAAGTTGGTATTAAAACATGCCCTCCAATGCTTAATGATGTGTGCCTTTCATTCAACTCGAGATAATATTTGAGGACTAATTCTATTTTCTTCACGCGTCAAACCTTTTCGCAAATTTAAACAAACAGTTCTCCTCTTCGCTCCTCTTAACCAAAAATTATGTAATTTTAGCAAAAAAGATAAGCAGCTCTTTGGAGCGAAAACAAACCAATTGCTGATTTTCTCGTTTCAACCATTATGAGTGTTTTCATTTCTTCTTCTGGTGCTCTACTCAAGAATGAAAGCCATCCATACTAATGATATTTTTTGTCCAATTTTCCGACTCACCGATAAAGTGATATTTCTATAGTTATGTATAAAAGCGGAATCACTCCAACTTACTAGTTATGCAGCAAATAATAAGCGGACCTTTTATGACTTGCTCTCATCTGCTAAACCCTATCAGTGAAGTCACTACACATTTACAATTATTTGATGCGTAAAACACTAGTATCTTATATTAAACTTAGGATTCGTTATATTTTTCCTGCAATGTTGACATTGAGCCAAAATTTTCGTTTTTCTGTATTATTAACTTAGTTTATTCGTAAGCAATTATAGTTTGTCTCTTCAATTAAACCTCTGATTCTTCAATAACATTTTGCTATGAATTGTTTGACTTCAATTTTCAAACTGTTCAATCGTTTCTTTCACTTAAAAAACGGTTTCAGAGTTAACGCCTGATTAAAATTGAGTTTGATTTTCACACAATAATCTCATGTGAGGTAGAGAATGAAGAATCACTTCAACCCATGGATGTGGAGTGGAATAAATAAAACGGTGTACTGTAATGAATTGAAAATAGAACAAAGTCTGAAAGATTGAGACTATAGTCTTAGGATTCAATATTTGTGACTCTATTTCATTTCCATTAAATGAGTACTAATTTTGACACAAAATCAGTCCATAAAATATTTTCAAAATCTCTTTATAACAAAATTTATTTTTAACAATAGTTTAAAGATAAGCGTCTAAAGTATTGACAATCATAATGTCGGTATAGTTATTATCAATATCTTGATTAACTATATTTAGAGCTTTAAATATTTTGATGTCGTGTCCTCTTTGCGCCCTCACCAGCAACTATGGACAGACTATGTGTAGTCGCAAACCTATGTTGGTGTCAGTTTGATTTGCAGGTCTCTCATCCAAATTATTTATTAATTCACATGAGAAGCATATAAAAAGATGATTGTTTTCAATTAATGCAAATAAAAAGAATCTAAAACCCATTCACTTATTGTTTACGATTATCAGGCATTCGAATGTTGCAAAATTGAATGCTTTCTAAACAAATGAAGATTTTAAATTATATTGAATGTAAGGAAATAAAATAACTCGAGTGTATTCGAAATTTTGAACATTTACTTTCTCTATTGTATGGAATAGTATTCACAAAATTTGTTGAAACATTATTATTACAAGTGATTCAAATGGAATAATTCTAATCCTATTTTATTGTAAATTTATAACAAAACAAATATAACAAAAAACACTGAAGTTAAAGAATATTATGAAGAACTCGAAAATAATTACTGAAAAATTTTAAATATCAATTGAATCGAATTTAATACACAAGAAATGACGAAATAATTGAAGTATTAAGAAATATATTACAGAACACTACTGTATTCTGTAACAGAATAGTATACTTTTGTTGAGTTAGCGTTAAAACACTAAATTTTAGTTTATATGAAACTAATTTATTTCAGATAACAGAGAAATTTGTTTTAAAATTTATTCAAAACTGATGCCAACTTATGACTAGAAAAGAATTTAATATTTAATCAATTTTGGTCACAAGTTGTCTTATTTCTATTGAGACAATAAAATAAGAAAATATTTCTTATTATTTTAATTGTTATAATGTTTACTAAACTATTAATTGTAACACTTTCAGAAATATTTTTGTAAAATGCACCTCACATTACATTACATTTATAAGTAATTTTCTGACCAAGTTAAATACTGTATATTCCTCACTATAAACTTATTTGTACTGTATTTTACATCTATTTGTGTTAAATTATTTATTTTTGAGTAATCAAAACACTTCCTTTAGAGTAAAACTCATTTTCAAATGAATAATGAAGTAAAGGTATTTATATTTTCATCAAAATATACAGTACAGTAATATAATAAAATAGTGTTTTCAAAAAAGCGCTGCCCTAAACGTTAACCAACCTCATCAATAGATTAATGCTAAACAGAAGCAGCTTCTGCTTCAGTTAGTTTCAGGGCTTGAAATAGTGGTCAAGTTTAAGCTAAAAAAAGTTCCTAAACCACTGCTTTAGATAATAATGTTTGAAAAATTTAAATATAAATAGAAACTGTAGAACCAATAATTATTTCGCGAATTCCGTGATGTTTTGAAAATCTTTGTGTAGTAAAAATCGGATAAAAATTAATTTGAATTCTGCTTTTGTTATCACTGATAACTTATCAGATAATGTTTAATAAGTTAAATTTGATTGAATACGTATTACACGACTTTAAATAAATTAGAGTCATCAGTAACCAGTTTGAAAAAGTTTTTACATAATTTCTTAACCTCCTTTCAAATATTTTACAGTCAGAAAGTTATATTTTATATGCGAAAATAGCATTTTTTATTCAATTATTTCAACAAATTCAAGCTTTTTTTTAACTCGTGTTGTGTAACAAAACGAGTATATAGTTTTGTCATTCTCCGCCGCCGCCGGTCTTCATTGTTGAAAATTTCCAAAATTTCATATTATTGAGAATATATCCCATTATTGAAAAAATATGTCTTAATTTTCATATTTTTGAGAATATATCTCATTGTTTGAAAGTTCCAAATTAGCATATTATCGAGAATATACTTCAATGTTGAAAATTATACTTTAACTAGCTCTTTTATGATTCAATAATGAATAAAATAATATAATACGATCAATAATATCAAATTTTTGCAACTCTTAATTAAAATAGCTAAAATTTACATAAATATACTTTAACCAACTCTCTTATTATTCAATAATGAATAAAATAATACTAGAAGCCCCAGTTGCTACGCAATTCATATAACTTAAAAATAACTTATATTAACCCGGGAATATTATTTTTGAAAATTCAGTATTTAAAAAGCATTGTTATAAACCTTACAGTGTATTTGACTTTATTTTGAAAAACTTTAATTACAAATATCTCAATCTTATTGTTGTAAAAAATGTTATTATATTATAGATGAATCTTGGACGGATGGACGGACGGAACGACTGACATTATTTTTTTAATAATAAGATTGAGATTTTTGTAATAAAATTTTTTAAATAAGTCAAAAGCACTATAAAGGCTATAACAATGCTTTTTAAATGCTGAATTTTCAAAAATAATATTCCACGAAATATTTCTATCACCTATTTTTAAGATATATGAGTTGCGTAGCAATGGAAGCTTCTAGAAAATTGAGTTAGAGTGTGTGTCTGTGTGTGTGTCCGCAACAATGCAATACAGAAAAGCGCACGTGTGCTATACTTAAGGTAAAGACGGCTATTGTATGAAATTGTAATTATTGGATTCGCGCTGACATAGTCTAAAATTTATATCAAGTACAGGAAAGCATAGCCTGTAAATTGCCCGTTGCGTAGCAACGGGATAGAGACTAGTATTTATTAAGAATGTTAGCATTATATTATAAGAAATTTTAAATAATTAATAAGTTAACTTCTAATATTTATCGAATATAAATACAACACGAGTTTCATAATCCTGATTCAGTCTGCTTTGTTTAATTTAACTCTTTATAATCAATTAATGTTAAACTACTTTAAAATCTTAAGTTGTTTCTATTGATAAAACATTTTGATAGTTAAGGTCTCACTTATTTTGAACCTTATTATAATGAACCTTAGAATGACGACCTTTTACACAATTTGCTTGATTCTTACTCATCGAAGAGTCTGTCTTCCGCCTCCCGCAGGACAATTCGCGTGAGGTTTAAGTATACTATTTTGGGAAACTCACAAAAAGTTTTGTGTGTAAATTAAAATTGTTCTTTCAATTAAAGTGACTGATCCCGCTTTGCATTGAAATGTGACGCAATTGGACCAAAATGATGTGCGAGTCAGCTTATAATTGAAGTCGTATTATCTAAACTCATATTTTAGTTTCGACGTCTGGAATAAGCGATAATACAATAGAATATATTTTTGAATTATATTAGAATTTTATGCAAATTATTTGATTTATTGAAAATCGTATGAATAATTTTTTATTTTAAAGTTTTAAACATGAGGCCCTCTCAGGAATATCTTTTATCTCTGAAATATATCGCTTATTTATATTCCTTTGAGAAATAATGTTATGGATATTTTATTTATTTATTTACTTGTTTAGCGCAGGTTTAGTGTAACGAAAGATAGGCGAAAGAGATATCTATTTTTAATAAAGTATTCTTTTTTCAGAGATTAGTGAGTAAACTGTTTACTTCACTAAACACAGAAGTCTTAATTTGAATAAATATTTTATTTTATCAAAAATGAAAGCATAAGACTTTATTAAATCTGAGAAAACTATCAAATTTAGTCTATTTTGAGAGAAAACTATCTTAATTAAGAGATTAAGTAATTAAACCAGCAATCATTCATCTTTTTTATAATTAAAGTTTTATACATTATTATTACAAATTGTCATTAATTAAACAGATATTAAAAGTATTTGAGAATATATTTATTTTTAAATGAATTTTTATCATAATTTTTAATTTATTATTAATGATACAGAAAATATAGATTGAATCATAATCTTAAATAAATTGTTACCAAAAAAAATAGAAAAAGCATATCAAACATTTTAAGCCAATTTGAAAGTCTTAAGAGATTTAAATTTAGTAAAAATCAATAATTAACATTTTTCATAAGTGATAAACAGTGTTCCCTGAAATCTAAGATTGCAATATAAAAATGTAAAATAAAGTAATCTATAAAGGAGTACATCGTTTGATCGAAATTTGTGTCACCGAAATGCTAAATTAAAATTATTCAACATTTAAGTAAAACTTTGATGTCTGAGAGCTATTATTACTTTACATGCGTTGTATTTAAGGTTTGCTCGTTTACGTGTAAAATAATGTTGAGTGTAAAATTAGGCGTAAATTTACGGTAACTACGTGTAAAATTGTGTAAAATATGAAGTTTTTTATTTTCTAAAATGTTTACATTTAAACTACTGTTGTTTCAGTTCCAACTCTTTATTTCAGTTTCAGCTTCGGTTTTGGGGAAAATTTCTATTTCAGTTTCAGTTTTTGAATTTTAGTATCAGTTTTTAATTTAAATTTTTAAAAAAAACTAGCTGACAGACCTTCAATGAACGAGCAAGAAAATATGATTTTTTATATGAAAATATCTTTTAAGGGGTTAAAACATGGAAATGATTATGTGTATAATAATATCTT
>JAQGCH010000640.1:0-20875 GCA_034699485.1 Nanhermannia elegantula | reverse complement strand
ATTAATTGAAATTAATGAAAATAAGATCTTTTTGTAATTTTAATTTTGTGAACAGTGGACTGAACTCTTATTACGAAGTAGTATTCGCTATTATTTAGGTTAACACTTTTTTTTATTGAATTCATTTAATTTAAGTATACAGTAGAATAATATTACTTCTCTCTAACAAAAAATTATATTTAAAATTCTCTATAAAAACATATTATTTGAAAGATTCAAATGCTTTGCTTAACAATTATGAGTTTTTTTCTAAAGTTTCAATTAATTGTTTCTGTTTATAGTTGTTCTCTAACTAAATGGTTTGCATTTTAAAGGAGTTCATCAACTTTTATAAATTTTTACGAAAAGTCTAAAATAATTTTAATTTTGTTAAATTTGTTGAGATTCTTATAGGAATAATTAAATTTATTGAGCTTTTAATTTAAAGTATTACAATTGAGTTGTTATAAATATATAATAAAATAGTTGTGAAAAGATTAGTTTATGTGCTGTAAAATATCTAGAAAAAAATTAGAAAGTTTTTGAAAAATGTTACCGGTACTTACTTTATTTGAATATAAATAAAACTCATAAGGTTTGTGTGCCTTTTTTACAATTGAGGACAATTTCAGAGCTATAAAAATGAATTTTCTCCATTTTTGATGCTATTTTTCTCTTCTGAAACTTTATAGAAATTTTGGGATTCATAACACTAAAAAAGATAAATATATCAAATCAGAAAGTTATACACTGTAAAAGTGTATGTGTAAAAGTATTTAAGTGTTTAAACACTTTAATTAAATGTTTGAATATATTATTTTTAAATAATGAACAGTTATATCTGTTTATTAATTAAATATATGGCTTAATAGCCGTTTGTTCTCTCTGTGGCACAACATAATGGCTGCATAATAGTTAGTGAAGGTATGGGTTTAGATAGGTTTTAGTTAGTGTGGTGGGGTGTTAAGTATTGGTTCAGATACTACTGAACCTTTAGTTTAGAACTTATTAGATTTAGAACTTCTATAACTTATTAAACTATTGATTATTAGTAATTTAGATATGATGTCAGACTGTTCTCTCCCAATACTGAACAATTTTTATAAAAGCAAACTCTGGGATCTTTTAATATTACTTATAATAAAATTTTTAACACTTATAGGGCACAAAAGTTGTTTCTCTAAAATATGGATAATAATTAAACCATTTTTACAATGTTTTTATACAATACTTTAATGAGTTATAAAAATATTTTAAGTAACAATTAAAACAATTAAAAATTGCATATCAGCTCAAAACTAATTAATTAGTTTATATAATCAAATAAGTACTGAATAATAAATACAATTTTGATTTAACACAAATATTCTAAGCTTTATATCGAACGTAATGAAGAATCTTTAAAATTTTGTTTATGAACTTTTAAATGAAAAATTAATTTTAATTTTAAGATTTTTAGTTTTTATATAATTTGAACTCGTCGTCATCGACATCTGGATATATATCTTTCTTTATGCTCTCTGAACCAGCAATAGGCGAACCGGTCGGAGCCACCAAAAGAGGCAAACCTTTAGACCTGGGTTTTGAGACTTTCTTTGTTTCTTTTCCTTCCTTTTGTGGTTCAAATTCTTTGTAGATTTGACTTTCTTCTGGAGTAATGACAATGTCTTCCTCTGGTTTCTCTTGTTTTGGCTTTTGCTCTACAATGGGCTCTATTAGTGTCACTTTTTGCGCACTTAATTTGTTTTCTTCTGACTTTGAATCTTTTCCCATTGTTTCTAATGATTCGTGACTTTCTCGTGAATCTGGAGAACTGGGTATCGATTCGGGACGAAGACAGTCTTCTTTAGTAGAAGGCTTTCCAAAACAGGAGTGGGATCTATTCTGACAAATGTCATCTGATTTGGTGCTTGCAATCGATTCTTTTGAAGATTCTGTAAAAATTTTAGTTTATAGAGAATCTGATTCATAAAATTGAAGTTAAATTTGTTTATACTCTCAAAAGCGCTTTTCTTTAAGTGGAGCCAAAATATCATTATTACAATCTATTAAAGTAAACATTCAAAACATTTATCAAATTCTATGTTTACTCAAAATGAGATCAATATTTTATTGATCACTCACCATAATCATGATATACATGACTATAATTATGCAAATAATAGCAAAAAATATTTCGAACTCCATTTGAAGTTATATTGATTTAATAGCAAATAAATTATGAGTTTGAATACGAAAACCGATTGAAATACTTATTAGCCTTTGTATGGAATAAACTTTTATTGTTGAACACGCGCTTGTTCTCAATATATTCTAGAGTAGAGTATAGGGTGTCTCAAAAGTATATTTAATTTAAGGATTAAAATTAGAAAGTGAAAGACATAAAGACAATAATTTCTTCTTCAATCACCACATGGACACTGACATCTTTGATGTAATAACAGAAAACCCCTACAAATTATGCACTGAATTATGTGATACATAAATAGTCCATATATAGAGTGTTTGATAAGTTGGTCCCATTTAATACGCAAAGCACGCGTTTCAATAATGAAAATCTATTTGAATGGGAACCAACTTATGAATCACCCTATAGAACAATGTTATGTAATAATGAAAGTAGTGTTACCGCGCGCTTGATCTTATACATTAAAATATAAATACCTTTGAATGATAAATATTATACAACGCGCTGATAAAAACTGGTCTATCATTGTTTAGTCAGAGTTTTGATTCTTAATTACAACAATAATTGAATGAAAATTTAATTAATTAATAATAGCGGCACCCGTTGCGTCGCAGCTTTCGTCAAACTAAATAATTTATTCATTAATTGAGATAAGTTTCCGCTCTTTGACAAAACGGCTACAAATGATTTATGGGTAACACTTATAAGTTTCAACACTCAAAAGCCTATTAAGCAGTAAATGAATTATCTTCTTATCATTTGTCATAATAACAGCATTTGTATAAAATAAATATATATATAAGATCTCATTTGTCAGTATTAAACCAGTGATACTTAATTACAATTTCTTTTCTTAGCGTTTTTATAATAAATCTCTATTATGTTTATGCGGAAACATTTTCTATGATTTATAAGCAATTTTGCACATTCATCACAATAGTGTTTATATGAAAAAAAAGCTTTTTTAGAAATTTTTGTTACGAAATTGTCTTTTAAATAGATAAAAAAACTGTTTAGATTCTGAACTATAGTTTTGAGCCTGAACTCAATTTTTTGTCAACAAAAACTCCATTCACGTATATCTTGTAATTCATTGTATTACAACTCAAATAACATAAACATCATATCGGAATTCAATTTATATTTTTATTTTTCAATAACAGAATTGAAGGTATTCTTAGGAAATAAATGCAATTCACATAAAATATTACTGAAAAGAAATAATGTATTTCGCACTATATTAAAAAATATGCTAAAAAACAAGTCCTACGCTTCACTACGTTTTTGCATACAATCAATATAAATGTGAAAATAGACAAATCTTGTTTCAGCGAATTGTATGTTTCATGCATTAGAAGCAGTTGTTTTTATTAATAATATAGGGTATGTCTCTGACAAATGTTTATTTGATATTTATTAGAGAAGATTTTTCATCATATTTGGCTTTTTTAGAATGTTCTGTTATGTAATATTAACATTATCTTTGCATTAATATCAGGAGGTTATAAAAGTTTTATCTTTTTTTGTAAATCATTTTTCTGATTTATAAGGAATAAATTGAATGATAAATCTCTTGATATTGTCTTCAACTATATTGAAAATCAATTTTTCTTATCTAACATTTTAGGCTATTTATAAAACTTGATATAAAAATCTCAAAATATTCAATGGTCTGGATTTGATATTTCAAAATTAAAGTAATCGAGAGTAACGAAATGCGATCCATTGCATCCTTTCCGGTCTAATGCTTAGTAAAAATTTTTCTGATAAATATACTATTATATGTATACTTATTCCTACATAAGATGCTCTTCAGCAAAACTTATGTCATACTTCAATTACATTTACCATAAATGACTGCACAAGATTTCCTTTCACTGAAAACTCATTTTGTACTGTATTTACAAATATATGATAGATTTTAAAAGAATGAATTGTTTGAACTTAACAATCATTATCGGATATTTTAATGAGTCCTCACTTTAATGAGAATCATACAAAGTTCGCGCAGTCCTTCTCCTTCTCAAAGAATTAAGAAATTCCTCCGTTTTACTCCTTAAGATCGTTCGAACAACACCTTTGATGCCCGAACATTGTATTATTCAACGTAACAAATGCAGCATTACTTTAGATTTTACCGGATTTTACTATCAATAGAAATTCATTATTTTTCTCTTGTTTTCCTCTGGGAATAGTCAAGCATTTTATAAGCTTTTTTTGCATTTTCGTAACAATCATTCCATGTCTGATGGGTTACAAAATTTTGAACATTTCAAACAAATTTAAAACAATACAATTTTATAAAATTTAAGTACAAAATCTTCTAAATTGTGCGGCGCTGTGTATTACAAATGGAAATGTTATGTTACATTCAATACTAATAGATTTAATTAAATATTAATTAAATTGTTACGATATTGGGTCTGTTAGGCTTACAAGACTAAGAATGTGCTTACAATTAAGCAGCACATAAAGAATAGGTTATTAAAAGTATCAGAAATAACATGCAAACCAACCCCTGTTTCCTACTTATACTTATTGCACTTTTACCTGAAAAAATTCTCGAATTATCTTTAATTGAATGAAAACTTTTTCAATTTTGAAAAAGTTTTCGTTTTTTCAGTATTTATTTGCAGAAAAAACGGAACAAACTAATAGTGAGCAAGAAGTATATGTCAGAAGATGATTAATTTGACTCAATAAGTCAAATGATACAAGTCTGATATCAATGACACACTATATTCTTAAACATATCGATCACAAAAAGTCAGCTTTCTTGAGATGGATTGCGTCTGATGAGTTCCACCTCATGAGTTCCATCTGTTGATCCGATCACCTAAGTCTAAATCGATTCACAAAATCTAAGGCTATATTTAAACTCAATCTTTCAGCAGATAATAAAATAAAAATTTTATCATTTTATTTCATAAACTTAGAAAAATATCCAATTATTTTAATTTGTTGAGGATTTTGGAACATTAAGCTTACAAAACGAAAATATAGTACTGCTGTGTAATAAGGAAACAGAAAAGAAATAATAAGACTAAATGAATAGCAATATTTTGAAATTTGAATAGTATTCAAATATTTAAAATGTATTTGAAATTTTCAAAAGAGTTAATAATTCAAAATAATCCTTGTTTTTAGAGTTTGCTAATCCTAACTGAAATTGCCTGTAAGTATAGTAAGTATAATATATTCTTTCTCAGCTGGAGTGAATCTAATGCAAAAATAACAACGGATACAATGGTTTAATGATCAGTACACTCACTTCGCCGTATATTTAACTCTAATTAATCAGCACCTAATGTAATGAATACTGAATGAGTGAATTACACAAACATTTGCTTTGAATAAACTATTGAATTGAAGCTAAAATGAAAATTAGTTAAAAACCTTTAACTAGTATTTTATTGTAAAGACATATAACATGATTATTAGTATATATTGAATAAGAAATTGAAAATATTTGTTAGGCAGTGGTTTATCCATTGTTTTTAATTCTCGATTTACGCATATTTCTAGAACTTTGAGTTAATTAAATTAAACATTAGTATAAAAGAAAGTTTTTTACTCTAACGGGAAGTCGACTCCAAGAGACCAAACAGTTAAGAATGCTTTGAATGAATGGTCTCTTATTTTGATTCAAATGCAAATTAAATTTTATTCAATTCCTATAATAAATGTCTACTAAAATGAATTTGTTTTATAATAAAATGTTAAAAACCCAAATGAAGTCAACCAATTTATTCAGAAATTCTGAAACTTTACACTATAAGGTCCGAAATACCTTAAACACATAACAATTTATCTGATATTATTTCCTTTTTAAAAGAAGAAAAATTATGATACACTTTGTTGTGTTAGTTAAAAATATTACTATCATTACAGTGATTGAGGGATATGTTAGTTGATTGCTTTCTTCCCAAAAAGTGTCTTCAATTATTTCTTG
Organism: Nanhermannia elegantula; assembly: GCA_034699485.1. NCBI lineage: Eukaryota > Metazoa > Arthropoda > Arachnida > Sarcoptiformes > Nanhermanniidae > Nanhermannia > Nanhermannia elegantula. Next base: position 14,756 of record JAQGCH010000640.1, on the reverse strand, counting down.
TAACTTATTTTCAAACATTAAAATTAGATATTTTTCCAGAAAAAAGATTCAGATAATTACACAGTAGAGTAAGTAATAAGAGAAGCCAAAGGCAGTGTAGAAAAGCATTTAAGTAAAGCTTTAGGAATAACATCACTAACAAAAGTTTATTAATCAAAGTAAATAAAAATGCATTCATTAAATAAATGTTAACTAATTCTCAGAAAATTTCATGTTTATTGATTAGATCACTAATAAATATTGAGTTCACTTCCTATTAAATCTATGACAAGTTTAACTTAATTAAAATAATCTCAACTATTATATCAAACTTTGATTTTCAAAATGACATCAATTTCTTTGCATCAAATTTTGAGAAATTATTCTCTGGAATGAAAAGATCTGACAAAAGTGTTAACTCCATGAACAAAAATGATAAATACTTGAATAATTTTTATGTCTTTGACATATTTTTTGCTATTAAAGAGTAAAATATTGTTTATAATACAATACAATATTTATGCTCAAAGTCAAGTTCTCAATGCCTTAGAGTTTATTCCTGTATTTCCTAACTTTTCTCGTATCCGATTGCAAGTCAGGTATGAAAAACAAGTTTTATTTATTATAATGAGTGACCCATTTAACTATTGGGGAATCACATTATGGTCTGCTTTCATTTTCATATCATTAAGAATAAATACAAGGCATTTAACCTTATTTTTCCGCTTGTTTTACATTTCAAATGAACTTTAAATTATTTTAGAGAAATAATTCATTTTGTCTGGTATTTCATGTTTTTGATTAAGTAAAAGTTCATCACAACTAGAGTATTGATTTTTACATAAATACATATTTTTTTACTGTCAGTGATATTTTAGTAATAAATATTCTTTTTAGAAAATAACTCAATTTTCTCAATGTCATGACTAATGAGACCTTTTAAATATATTTTAAGCTATTAATGGATATTATATTAGACTAGTTCTTAATCAACACTATCAGTGAGAATAAACCCAAAAATAACATTCAAAATAATAATTTCATTTAATAATTATTTTATTATAAAATAAGTTAGATGTTAAAGAAGTATAAAATAATGCTTTCAGTCAAGTTATCATTAAATAAATATTTTCTTTCCGAAAATAAAATGAAAACTTATTCGGATCGACCCTTTTTACGATCCTTTTTACTTTGTTTCGCTTTATATGACTGACGATAGAAGTCGTAAAACAAAAAGAAAAATACGGGATTCTGTCCGACCGCTACAATAAACCATCCCATCGGATATCCAGTTTGCAAAAAGTATAGAATCACACCATAAGAGCCACAAATAACAAATTGAAATATTTGTATGAGTGTTATATACTTTTTCCACCACAAATACTTCTGAATTTCAGGTCCAAAGCTTGCGAGTGCATAATATAAGTACATAATCACATGTATAAGTGTATTACAGACACCAAACAGTCTAACAATAGGAGCCATAGGATTCACTTTAAGACAGAGCCAACACAGAATCGGAACAATGCTGTGGTGATAGAGATGTAAAAAAGTGATTTGTGAGTCTTTCTTACGAAGAACAAAGAATAAGGTGTCCAATAAGTCCATGAATCGGGTCATCCAGAATAACCATTCTATAATCAGAAATCTCATTGTAAACGATGACCTGTCGTTTTGATCGGGATATTTGAAGTTAAAAAATATTCGGCCCAATTCACAACTGGCTACCGCTTCGATGAACAGATAAGCGTTGGCTAAAACCATAACTATATTGTAAACAAACATTGAGCCCCGAAGATCATAAGGATTCCGATGTTTCATATAAACTGGTAATAGAGTTCTCGTTAGAATCAAATATGAAGACATAATCAGTAATATTTTCCATATTCCTCCGGAAACAAATGGCAGATCTGAAGTCCGCGGATCTGCTATTAAATCCCAATAATCAGTCAGATAGTAAACGACACGAGAACTAAAGTTCGACATTAACTCCATAACTGAGACTGTATTTACGTATCAAATAAGTAAAACTTCTTATATTACACTTTTATAGTTTATTTGAAACGTTGAAACTTTTGAAACAAGTGTTAATGTTTTCAATCACAACAGTAAAAGCACTTGAAATCCGTCTCGTGATTACCCTATATTTACTATAATTGAATTTTTTCCAAAGGATTAAATAAACACAATGAAAAAGTATTTTTCTTCGTAAATCGATTTACAATTCTTGAACATCTTTTGAACAGTTATAAGGCTAAGCAAAGATTGCCCTTGACTTGAGCTAACGGTTAATAGCAGTAAACTTACTATTAACACAAGTCATGCTTCAAAGTTCAAAAAATTGTAGAAAATCAAAGTTGTTTGAGATCTAACCTACATTAAAGTGCTGCCCTTATTAGCGACAACTTGTATAGTATGTCATTCCTAGCAACCAATTTTCCAATTATTGCTTTTACACTGTATTAATTCACTATATCTGTATATTTTTAAGTTTATCAATAAAAATATGCATTTGTTAATTAGTTACGTTCATTAGATTTTCTTATTTAGTTTATTATAATTCCGAAAATATTTTTTTTAATTAAAGACTCAATTTTTCGGTTGACTTATGAATTTATTGCAAGTTAACACAGCTTAAAGGTTTTTTATTTTAAAGTTTAAAGTTCAATAGTGATTAAAACTTATAATTATTTGTTATTTGTTATTCATTTGTTAAACAAACTGCTTGAGTAACTTTAAATAAATATCAATTACAAGTGTAAGAGAAAGTAAAGTATACTTAAGTTTATAAAATTGAGAGAAACTAAGAATAAACAAGAAATATCTTCTGGGAATTTTATTATACTATAGGAAATTATTTTGTATACTATTACAGTGTAAATATTTATGAGGCTTAAAACAAAGGACCGACTAATTTTTATCAAAATACGTGACTTGATTTTCGATATATGTGAGACTTCACTGGAAAGCACATTTCTAACAAATTTAATATTATTATTCATAACAAACAAAAGTTATAATAGAAAAGTTCATAAATGTCTGGTTAAAAAAAATACTAATGAATTGAGAAATAAAGAATCAGCTTAAGGCCATTTTCTGAAGTCCACTTCAGAAGGAAAAAAATAATAACATTCTGTCCTGTTTTTTGCAACTGGAATAAAATTAAAAAACATTTGGAGTCATTTAGATTTTCTGTATTTTAATCTTTATTTGGAAATTCATTAGTTAGCTCTTACTTTTAAATGTTATGAGGGAGAAGAAAACTCGGGTTTCGTTTTTATACTTCCAAATTTTTTTATATTCTTCAATGTAACGGACAGCCACCTATTACAAAAAATACATACATCTGTATATTTGTTATATTTTAATATGATTTACAGTACTTATTAATTAAAACTGCAAAAATTCTTGTCAGGTTCCGGTTTATAGAAATACTGACCGATACTGACAAGTGAGTACAATCTGTAAGTACAATAATTTGTAAAATATATAAATAATTTAAATCGTTTAATTATTTAGAAGTTATTAGTGATGGTAAAAATGAGCTCAAAATTAATGTAAGTATCTGAATAAGAAATTAAAAATATTCTGCAGGTCATTCATTTAAAGTTTATCTTAAGTCATGTTTCAGTAACCAACTGTTCGGAACTAAAACTAACATTTTTTCAAAAACTGAAACTGAAATAGAAAATAGGATCTGAACTGAAACATCACTAATTTATCAATAAAACCGACAGAAAGTAACTGACTTGAAATTTTTCCTTAAGGAATGCCTGACACAAAAATTTATCGAATTTAGCACAACATCTGACACGATAAGGACTGGAATGGAATTAATAGAACGCCTGCTACAAGAGAACGTGACGGCCAGAAACACAAATATCCGACTCTCGTCACTCACTTAGATTGTCAAATGAATCTTATGATAAGAATAAAATATTGTATGTATAAAGAATCTACAATTATCACTATATCTCCAAAGCCAAAGATTAGTTTCAACTTTTTCAATGTTAAGTTAAAAGTTCAATAATTTTAAATTTTTTATAATATTAATGTTATTAATTGACAAATTGCCAGTAATTTAGAAGTATTTTCAAAACCAAAGGTTTATATCTTAAAATTAGGACAATTTTATATGAATTAAAAAATGATTATTAATCAATAAAGTTGAAAAACGTTATTTCAAAAGCAATCAATTTATTTTTTAAAAAAATGATCTGAAAGATAAATTGCTTTTTGATTAACTTCTCAGATTTTTTTAAATTTTAGAATTAGTAAATAAAAAAATTCAACTTCATCTATAAAAGAAGAATTTTATTTTACTAATACAGTAAGTTACACAGCATATCTATCATTAGCAGTGATGACAGTTCTCGGTGCTCGCGCTCTATCAAAATTGGTGCTCGAGCTCGGGAAAATGAAGTGCTCGGTGTTACGTTTTGGATGCCTCGAGCACCGAGCATCAATTCATCAAAGTTGATAAGTTTAAAGACTCTTTTATCACATTTGTTTATTTTATTTGTGCTATAATTTTATTTGTATATTCATTAGTTAATTAATGACACTCATTAATAGAATACATTTCAAGCATGCTTTAGATTATGAAAAAACTTTTTTAATATTAGAGAAACATTTAACCTTGCTAAATCATATGGGGAAAATGTGTAACTTTACTGAAACTTAATGCTCGGTGCTCGCGCTCCGGGGTCATGTGCTCGAGCACATGCTGATCATTAGCCATACAGCACTTTTCTATCTTTCTAACTTCTCAAACTTTAAATGCATGAATTTTTTAATATCTGAACTTGTATTTCGCAAAAAATATAGTAAAAGTTATTCCTCAGTGCACTGCCTCATAAATTGTATCATTTATTTTTCTTTATTGTCTAATATGACACATAGGAAATTAAAATTTATATTAACATCCGTTTTCTCTCTAATAAAAAAAATATGACTTTGACACTAACTTTTAATTAGTAATGTTTAGTAATCAGCAACATTTCTATTCATAAAAAAATGTCATATTTCATATTAATAGGGTTACCACATCTCATTTCATTCCGAATATCCAGGTTTTTAAAATTTTTTGTCTAACTGAAGCGTTTTTCTTCATTTTTGAAAATTTTTGTGCCTGTACTTCTATTTTTAACAAAATGTTTCATTTTGAATATTAATCCCTCATTCAAAACAATCCTTAAATACTGTATAAAATTAGCTAAAAGTATAGATTAGTTATCAAGTTTATGAAAATCTTTAGAGTTTGCAATGAAAGCAAAAAATAAATTATTAAGAAAGTGAATCGCATTTGAATAGCAGTATTGAATTACAATAAAGAAAGGTTTCCGCTGATTACTGGTGCGGAACTATTGTGCGATAAATATTTATATAAAACTAATATTTTTGGTTGAAGGAGTTTTTTAAATTTTTAAATTATTAATTTTAAAGTTTATTGAGACAAAAATATTTTCAAATATTTCAATTATAAATAAATCAATATTTTTAATCGATTTTTAAGTTCTGAATATCATTACTTTCTTAAGTTTAGTTATAAATAGTGTGAAGCTTAATAAAGTGAGTCATTGATGCAAACATTTTATTGATATTTATGGCTTTAATAGTATTATCGATAAATTCATTGAATTCAGCATAACAGCAAAGATTCAATCAAAACAGTTACTCATATTATTGATAAAACTACTTCTACTTTTGGTTAAAGGTCGGTACGAGACTCGAGAGCATTGAATTTTGTACACTTGTAATGAAGTGAAATTAAAATTTTATTCTTAAAATAAACAATTTTTATATATTTTAACAGAAAATTATGAAAAGTTTTAATGTTTCTGAAACATAAACTTTAAAACATTATTCAATGAAAATGAAAATTTAATGCCAATTAAAATTTTGATTTCAATGATTTTTAAATTCTAGCTTCTAAAAGGATATAATGCAGTAAAGTTTTTTACGAAATAAATTAGGTTTAATTTGAGTTGAGGGGGCATTTGCTAGTTTGTTTGCCACTGCCTTTAAGTAAAACATTTCACTAAAAACATTCATTTTTCAATTGTAAGTACAATAATTAGACAACTAATTATATATTAATTATTTAATTGGAATTAATTAACATAATGGTGAGTTGGGTTTAAAATCATTTAAAATGTACAGCAAAATGGTTGAGCTTTGAAACCAAATTTAGTCGATGATTAGTTTTTCTTAAAAAATATATTCTATATATTAAATAATTTTTGATTAAATACATTGAACGCAATATGTTTTACTATTGAAATGAAGTCTCGTCGAGAATGTGGAGTCTCGACACACGAGAATCGATTATATCGAGTCTCGGAAATACCGAGCTTTACTTTTTGTTTAAATAGTTAGATAAATTGTTTTCTAATACCAATTAGACCACCATACCACCACTGTAGTACACCATATTAATTACTGCTATATTATACAGAATATATTATATTTCATTTTTCTAGGAAACTAAAGTAAGTACAGAGTAGTGTTATTTCGCTTATTGGAATCGGAATCTAATCGATAGATTACAAATCATTTTGTTCAATAAGAATAGCTCAGGAAATAGAAACAGAAATAGAAACTATTCTGGAATAAAAGCAACACTAGTTCTGTACAGTGAACAATCTTATAACTTAACGGTAAATGTTATGAGAATTTGAAAACTGTAGCAATAATTAGATATACGTAACATATAATTACTAAATGCAAGATATTTTTTAATAGAAAGAAATTCTTATTTTTTAAGTTGAATCCTATTGAATATAATAAATAGTGATATGTTAGTTATCATATTTCACTGGCTTATAATTAATTGTAAGTAATATTATTCGTAACTTTGCTCTTTGCTCTTCTTATATATAATTGAATCCAAGAGCTTATATGTATTTTGTTCACTAATTAAATGTTTCTCAGGAAGTATTAATTTCAGTCTCTATTCTAACAATTGATCAAAGAGTAAAGACTTGAAATTTTTTCTTTCAATAGAATGATTGAGAATGAAAATAATTTGTAATGTTTTACACGTAATGTCTTATGGAGTAAAAAATTGCAAATGAATAATACAATAAATTGCAAAAATCTGTTGATCTAAACATAAGGTGTAATGAAGTTATTTGTAATAGATTTGTAATAAACACCTGTAATTGTAAAACTAGTAAATAATGTTTTTACAAATCGGTACTCTTATCAACACATGAAAGTTATCACTAGAGACGAGATTTTCTGGAACAAGTTTGTTAATTTTGAGAAAACCCCTGAAAGCTGTAATTGTATACCAATGTTGATACGGTTGAAAAAAACTGCAGCTTTTAGGGGTTTTCTCAAAATTGACAAACTTGTTCCCGAAAATCTCGTCTCTAGTTATCACTTTCTGCAAAAATCTACTTCTGCTTCAAATAGATCTTAACAATAAGAACAAATTAATTATATTGTAAACTAGAATTTTGTGCTTCAATTTATCCATGGAGTTCAAGTCAGCTTAGAAATATGTTATTCCTTATTTTATTTTACTTCAAGTAATAGCAGAGTAATAGAACATTCAGTACAGTACTGTATTACATGAATGAATTTATAATACATGAAAACTATATGAAACTAATTTCAAAGATATTCCAATTAATATCCATAGCAATCTCTACTTTCAGAGAATTTCATTAACATTTTCTTCACATTTCTTTAGAATAAATCTTTATTCAATTCTATTTTACAAAATTTCATATTTTTAGATAATTTTTAAAAATTAATTACTTATATTTTCATAGATTTGATTATTATTAAGCTTTTAAAATTGATAATTAAGGGTTGATTAAGCTATTAATGTGAATGCGGGGAAACCTTAAAGCATTTCATATTAATTTCCAGACTCAGAAATGGGACGGAAAGTGAATTAAATGTAGACTAAACCTATCCATGCGATATATAAGCTCATGTATTCGTATCCTTAAGTCTATTATGTACAGTAATGCTCGCGCTCAGGGGAAATGAAACGCTTTAACACGCGCTCACGCTCGGGCCAAGTCAGCTAATTTCATTATTTTGGGACTTTTTCTTACAAAAAATTAGTTTATTTTAAGGAAATATATTTTAAATTTGTTTCATTTTGTGTTTCAAACATTTCAAACTCGTGTTTCATAAAAAGAACATTTTATATGTAATAAATAAGGCTATTAAGCAATTTAATAATTAATTAATAAATAAAGGAAATAATTAATGAAAGGTAAAGAGTTGTGCTGTAAAGACGAACATTGGTCTATTTTGGGTTCGGGTTCAAGTAATACAGAGGGTGTTTGCTTTTATTTTCCCTATTAAAAATATCCTTATATCTCAACAATTAAATAACGCATATTAATAAAATATATATCAAATTAATGCACATACTTATACTTAACTTTAATATAGTTTTTGAAATAATAGTTTGTTTCACTTCTTACTTATGAAGTAAAATCAAAACCTCCTTGAAAAAGACGTTTCCACTCTTATACCTATAATGTTAAAAATACATTGAAATCTCCATAGAGATGGAAAGTTGCAAAATTCGTTAAATCAAGAATTTCCTCATTTTTGAAACTTTTATATTGTTTCAAATATGAGTTATGAATCAATTATTCAAATTATTGTTCAAAACACGTTATGGCACAAAAAATTAAAAATAATTAAAATACTTATTCAGTGGAATGATGTTTTGAATAGACTTTTAATCAAATCGCCATAAAATAGAGACTAATAATTTTTTCTTAACCAAAACTTTATAATCTTTAGTAAAAAGTATAGGCTATAATTTGATACCAATTTGATTAATATGAGTTAATTAATTGTTAGGATACAAGAATATTTTTAATGGGGAAAATAAAAACAAACACCCTCTGTAATCCGTGAAACTTACAATTTAGACATATTTGTAAATAATGTCAATATTTGAAACAAAACAAAATATAGATGTATTTTTATTTAATTATAATTAAGGAGAATTTTTTATGTGTAGGTCTGTAGTTATGAAAAAATTTATTTAAACTGTATTGAGCTGAAGGTTTTTTGTATATTTTGCCCCACCAGCCGAAAATGTCTGACTACGGCACTGCAGATGGATCTAATTTAAATACAGAAAAAGCTTTCATTGCATGAACCAACGATTTAAAGTGAATGTATATTTTATTTAAAATATATTGAAATAGAAATGCCATCCATAGCACCAAAATATTTCGAAAGTTTGTACAATATACTCACCTATAGCTAGGTTCTTAAATGGTGGCTCGAAAATCGATTTTGTTTAGCATTATGTTCTATGAAATAATTCAAATTTTAGCAAAAAATACCTTAGAAGTGATTCGCGACCAAAAAAGTCTGAGAACCACTGCTGTATAGCAATTCACTTTAACTATAAATACTTTCATTTTAATATAAACATAGAATCCATTGCTTTACTTAAAGTAAATACATTTTTCTCTGTTTCGTAAGAATTAATGGCATGAAGTGATGAATAAATCTCAGGTGAATCAAAAGAAACTAAACCAATGTATTCTCCGCTTGATTATCAAATAATGTTATATCTCTTTTTATTAGAAAGAGAGCATTAATGTCCAACTTTTTTTATGGCATTCTTTTTATTACTAGAGTATTACTTAAATAAAGAACTATAGAGTAGAGTACAATCTAAATGCTAAGTATTGGACGAAATAATAAATTTTAGTTCATAATAACTGACTATTTATATCTCGTGTCTTAAACATTGTCATGTAATGAATTCATCTTAAAATTTCGATTACTTTATATTTATTTATTACGCTTTTTGTGTGAAAGCTTAGCAATTGAGTGGTATATCTTTTTGAGACAGACAATAACACAAATCACAATTTTTGTTACATAATTTCTTTTGAACGATTTGAAAGGCAAGAGTCACAATAGCTCTATTCGAAAGTTGATCGACTCATGATCTAAGGTTTCGAATTCTTAAGTCTAAAGTTATGAATTATTTTTTTTCTCGAGCATTGACTTCTAATTAGATATACTGAAAAATGTTTGTTTTCTTTGAGGCCCTACTATTAGCCCAACTGTAGAAACCTCACTATAATTCTGAAATGCGAGCTGGCTCAAGATGTTATGTTATGCATGATTTGAAGCTACACATAAAGCTCTATAATTTGAATGATAGTAAAATTTAATCTATCTTTTTATTTTAATTTTCAAACAAGTCAACGCATTAATCAATAAGTTTGAGTAATAGTTGTAGAAGTTGAAGTCAAAATCACTATACATTATAATAATTAATATAATATCTGGAAAAATGAGTGGGAGTAACAAAGAGTGTTTCATACTTTAGCACTATTTAAAATTCTAATGAATTTTCAACATAAATGACTCGATCTCTGATATTGACTTCTGTAACAATAACTTTTTGTAAGCCTCGCGTTGTTTTCATTTTATTAGCATTAATATAATAATTAACTTATAAGTGTCCATAAATAAGTTTATGCTCTCTGAGCAATAAAATAGTGACATTCACAATAAATCATCGAAACAGAATATGTTATATTCACAAAACTTTAAATTTTAAAGCATTTACATCTCATCAAAAATTATATAGAATTCTAAATTAAAAATATCTTAAACAACTAGAGTATAATACTGAAGATAAATAGATTTTCAAGATCTATGGGCTTAGAGGTGTCTGTAATTGTGACTCAAGTTTTGTTAAGCTCTTATGCACTTCTTAAGCTTTAAGTGTTTAGAGTATGCAATTCACCAGTATTTCGATGCCCCCAAGCATTATAATTGTTAGAATTTAATTTTCATCTCAATTATTGTTCGTTTAATAAAATAAAGACATCCGGAATGAGATAATTGGAGATCTTTAAACTGGAGATAATTTAAAAGGATCATAATCAAATTTAATTACAATATGCTTAAAAATAACTATATATTACAATTGAATGTTTTGCAATTAATTTTTATTTGTTTATCCTAATCATCAAAACTGTAAGAGAACTATAAATACAATGTAAGATATGAGTTGTGCCCTACCATTGGTCACAGCATATTATTGAAGTGGTTTCACTTCCTTTTGAAAATTATAAGAGCACACGAGCTTTGAATTTTCAATTAAATCATTGAAAAAATGATTGAAAATCTCAAAGATGAGAAATCAATATATGACATAATCTTTGTTTAAAGTATATGTGAAACAAAATCAATAAGAATGCTACACATGCCATAAGTGTAATGTCCGAAAGTCGTTTCTCAAAAATGAGAAATTTCTATTTCAAATTTTTAGAGACCACTACTTTTTATTTTTGTCCCTATTTATATAAATTAAGTTCTGATTTAATATAAGAAATGAAAATCACGCGCAATATAAAGAGAATAGAACTTAATTGTTATCGCGTGTGTACTTACAGACTATGCTTTTCTGTACTTAATATCAATTTTAGAATATGTGAGAGCGAGCCCAACCATTACAGCCGTCATTCTATGCAATAGCTTTAGCTCTCAGCCTCTTTTGCTCCTTTAGCTCTCAGCTGCAAACAGTATTAAAAATAATTTAAAACTAAACAATTATAGCAATATTATAATAATAATAATGAATGATTTTAGAAATTTAATTGATTACAAATTAAATTAAGTAAATTTCAATTTTTTATCTTTTTCATAACTTAATTAAGGCCACTAACTGTGGAATATGCGGTCAATATCTCGTGTAAATGCAAACCTTCATCAGCATAAGAGATCCAATTTTTCCTAATTAGAGTTATAGCGCGAGTTGGGAGAGAAGTTTTATGCAGTTTTATGGACTTTTAGTTTTGTTTATCTTCAATTTTAGTTTCAGATTCACATGTTTTGAGTTCAACTATTTAAAAGTAAACGAAGAAGAGAAAGTGTAAAATGTAAAGCATTTTTCTTCATATATATAAATACAAATACCTCTTAATGGTTCAATTAATGAACCAGAAGTTAAACTTATGTTTGAAACAATACAAACAATAAATTTTATATTCTGTTTTATATAAATTAAAGATCAGAACTAAATCATTGATTTTTCTAAATGTTTTTGCTTTCTATTTCTATCTCTTCCTATATGACTCATAATGAATATTATAAAAAATTTTGGAAAATATATTATTTGAGATCAGAAATTGATTCATTATTAATAAAACATAAACTATAGAATCAGCAAAAGTTCTACAATTCCTGTACAATTGAATGGCATTTTATAGGGAAAAGTGGTTCAGATCGATTATTTAAACTGTAATGACATTTACTAATTAGCTCTAAGTGCATATCATTGCCACTTAAAGCTTATTATTGACTTAATGCAATTTTATCATTAAAGATGAACATAGGATCGAAAACTCCGAGCCTGAGCCTAGGCTCAAATATCTCATAGCTTGAGCCTGAGCCCGGCTCGTGTACCTCAGAGCCTGATCCTGTAGGCTCGAAAAGGCTCTCGAACTGAGCCTAGGCTCAGCCTAAGTCAATGCTTTTCATTATAATAAGTAACTTACGAAGTGCGCATTCCCAAGTGCAAAATTCATTTCAAAAAATAAGTTTCATAACTTGAAAGTGATTGTTAAATAAATATTTTTTCACTAATTTGAGCGGTGAATGCCTTAATTTAATATAATTAAAACTATATTAAATTAAGGCATTCACCGCTCAAATTGATGTAAAAGTATTTTATTTACGAGTCACTATCGAGTTGTAAAACTTATTTTTTGAAATGAATTTTGCACTTGGGAATGCTTGCTTCGTTAGAGTAGAGTTCCTTAATGTTTTAGCTCAAAGCATATCAAAACCGCATTTATATCCATATTAAATGTAATTTTTAAATTACATATCACATTATCACAGGTTTCTGTGAAATTTTGGGTACAGGTTCATACCATCGAGCCTGGAGCTTGAGCCTGGCGAGCCTGAGCGAGGCTCGAATACCGTAGAGCCTGGAGCCTGAGCCTGAGGCTCCAAAAGGGCCCTCGAGCCGAGGCTAGGCTCCAGGCCAGCCTATGTTCATCTTTAGTTATCATGTTATAATCTATGCCAACAATATGATTAAAATTATTAATTTTTATATATTTATTTAAATGTTTTGATACAAATATAAATAAGTATAGGTTTTATGCAAAATTAGCTCTCATTTATAGACGAAAACATTATAAATTGTTTAACAATTCTATACTAAAGTTTAAGCCAATTGAATGATCGAATTGACGACAAATTAAAATTAATTAAACAAAATACAAAACAAATTAAAGTAATTGTAAATTAATTATGAAATAAATCCAATTATAGTAAACTTGTAATTATAGAATAAATTGATAAGTCTTTACTTGACATATACTGTACCAGAATTTTAGTTCACAATCAAATTGTAAGTAATATTATATTTTATAAAATAAAACACTTTAATGTATGGCATAAAGATTTATATAATATACTACTTATGACATTATCATTGTTTTAAGGTTTGAAACTTAACAGCTATTAAATAAGACGTAAAAGACAAATGGGTTCATAAATGTTTAGTTAGAAAGAGTACTGCATTGTAAAATGTTATTGTGCTATACATATGAATATAATAATAAAATGTTAAACAATTATTAAGTTAAATGATTCTAAAGTATAAATAAAATACAATTGAAATAGATTCACAATTCACAGATAGTTATGACAACTGAATGATTATAAAAATATTTAACATTTGAAAGAACAGCTCAGACAACAAGTTATATTGAAAGCTTGATATATAGTGTATAATAATACAGATATTAAATAAATTATAATACAACCGATTGGTCTCAATGATCATGTATTTAGAATAAAATGAAAATAATTTCAAAAAACTCAGAAGCAGATTAACAATATATAAATTTAAACACAGGTCGCTTCACAGTATTTCTCATTTGTCTGACATTTAACATTTCCTGAAGTGTCACATTCGACAACAGTATTCGCTGGCCTTTTGGCTCGATTTCGTCTTCTCCTTTGTCTATTTCGTTCAACATTTTTACGATAGCTCGTGATTACCAGACCAACAAACAGTACGATATATATAAGGACAACAACCTGTAAATCAAGATTATTTGAGTATTAAATAAGTCTTTTGAGCTTTAAATTAATTTACGTTATTTTGCAGTCGATTTTAAAGTGTTTTAAATTCACAGAGAAATTAGTTTTGGAAAGTTTTCTCACTTATATACCATTTACGAGTTAGGATCTCAAGTCTTTTGTTAGCATTAATTGCACTTTAAGATAAAAGCGGAAAAAATATGTCAACTAAACCCTACTTTAAAGCTTAGAGAGCGCTTAAATTGGTTTTACTTTGGCTTGTAATATAAAACTACGCTTTTAGTGAAAGGCATCAGTTTTGGGTTAAATATAGTTGGCTTTGCAAATACAGAAACTCTTGATTCAATCGTGAATTTGTGTCGATAAACAAAAAGGAATATATTTTTTACGTTTACAGATAATAAACGTCTAGAAAAACATAAAAATACAATTCACGCATACAATACGTGCTATTAAAAGACTATTTCTCTTTAATACAGACCTAGTAAGTCTATTTATTGAACTCATTATATAAGAATAGATTACTGAAACTTTTATTAAGTTAATAAATGACTATTTAATGTTAGCTTTTATTTGATCTCAAGTATGTCTCGATTCTATCATTAATTTATTTTAAGCCTTTATTGAAGGTTTAATAAAAGTTTTGATATAACCTAATTAAAAATGGTCTGCATAAGCGGGGGGGGGGGGGGGGGGACAGA
>JAQGCH010000639.1:0-20880 GCA_034699485.1 Nanhermannia elegantula | reverse complement strand
ATTTCTATCAATTTTAGCAACAAAACATCCTAGATTTGAGTATATGTTATAAAATATGCACGTGCATATGCACCCGAAAAAGGACCATTATATGCACGTTTTGCATAATATGCAAATTCTATGCATTTATGCATTTTTCCGGATCCTACTTATCAATGATCCTAAATATTTGAATTTAAAAGCTTTATTGAATGTGATTATCTCTTTAATATTAAATTCTTTAACATTAATGAGTAGAGTTAGAGTTTAACAATCAAAATATATACCAAACTAAAGATTAATCAACGTATAAATAGAACAAAACCAGAAAAGCTTTAAATGCCGGTTGCATTAGAGGTAGTGTTGAAAAAAGAAAATATACACAAACTTTCTCTTCAATGGGAAGTCCATATTATTAGAAGTTTTCCAAAGAAATTTTTTAGAAAGTTTCTCACATAAAACTAAAATTTCTAGAAATTTTTCAATACTAATTAGAGGTGAAACACCACTCACAATAATGGAAGTCTCTCAGCAATATGTAGGGACGTATTAGATAACAGAGCTTTTGAAATCTTTCTTTGAAGTCTTTCTTAATCATAAATAAATTATATATTTTCAATAATTGTTGTAATGCTATAATATTATAGCAGAGTAAATATGTTTAATACAGTGCAAACTTAAGAAAATCCTAAAAGAAACTGAAAATCAAACTCTATAAAGCATTGATTTAGAGATTGAGTTCATTTTATGAAGTATGTATATTTTGCTTAAGTAAGAGCCTAATTTATGTTTCCGTAATCAAAATTCACTTTAAACACATTGTAATTTAATTATTACAACTCTTTCATCATATTTGATCAAACAATCAGATATAAAGGCTGACAACACATTACCTCATCAGTACGATCCGTATCTCATTAGTTTACAATACCATTTGTTCAAATATTAATCTCTTTTAGCGAACCTAAATAAATTAAAATTTCAATATAATCATTAATCCATTGAATATTATTCTGAAAAAATGCAATTTTAGATTTTTAAAAAATATTTTTGCCTTAATATGATTATCAAAAGTATTTGAAGTGGTTTTTAAATATATTATTCAAATTTTAATATGAAATAAATTTATAAATCATATAACTTAACATATTATCATAGCTCTTGTGATGTTCTAAAAAATTGCAAACAAATAAATTGTTGTATTTGTATTTGGAATTTCTTTTATTAACAAAGAATTAAATAAATTTTATCTCAAAATTAAACACATTTTATCTATTCATTTAAATAAAAATAAGAGTTTATTTTCAATCAGAAGCTAAAAATGAATCCTATTTGGTATTTATGAGCAGCACTTTTAATCCATTTCATATTATCTGCATTCCAGTCAATTGGACAAAGAGTAACATTAAGTTCATTAAGTTTATTATCAATAAGAAAGGGCTCAAAAACTTCTTGTTTCAAATAAGTTAAGTTCTTATTATTGACGAGCGATACCAGAATTGGTTTTCCGATATATTCAAACGCGTTCTCATCAAAACTTTCGCCATTCAATTGATTGTCGTCCAGTATTATCTTAAGTTTATTTGTATTTATAGTCATATTATGTATAGAGAAAGCGTATTCATCGATATAACTGATCTTATGTCGCGACAAATCAATGAGTTCTAAGTTATATAAGTAATAAAACGGCAATTTTCCAATTCGTTCAATACTTCGACACAACTCTGTTTCACTACAAAAGTATAAATGCCTGACCTGATGATCAAGCCATGGAAGTATTGTCATGAAAGCATCGTTTGGTATTGTTGTCAATTGAGTACCAGAAAGATCTATGAGTTTAAGACTCGGTAATCGATTAATAGCATCAAAAATTTCTAATTCTTTTGGCGGAGCGTTTGAAATGGGAGTATTGCGAAAGACTATCTCTTCCATAAACGGTGTTTGACCTGAAATTTATTTTTATTCAATATTAATCTGTTTAATGCTTAAAAGTATATTTTAAATGTCAATGAAATGACTTTTAAATAGAGATGAGAATCTGAATCCCAATCCCATTTATGGTGGGATTGGGATGGAGTTGGGTTTCATATTTTATCTTTCGATTGGATTGGGACTAAAAGTTTTACGAATTCTCATCTCTACTTCTAAATATCTTAAATGGATAAGTTAACCAGAGCTTCTGTGTGAATAAGCGAGCTTCTAGGCCAGTGTTGTAACAATACATAATAAATATATAATTATTTACAAAACTTTATAAAGAGAAATATAAAAAACCCAATGATTTGTGCTCAGATTATATGTAAATCAGATGTAGATGTGTTGTCAATTATAAGATATCAAAATATTGAAGATGAATACCAACTATCAAATGAGTTCTGATCGATAAATGTTAAATTAGTGCAGTTTATAAAATGAACTTTTGTGAACCTTATATCAGAGAATACGTGAAAACCTATTTTATTAATAGACGTATTCTCGAGAATGAATTGAAATAAGATTTTTTGTGTCATAGATTTTGACGCAGCCATAAAAACCTTTTTCAAATCAATTTGTTGCGTGTCTTCACATTTAACTGTTTTAGTAGTACTGTTGCAAATGCACGGGTGTATTATTTCAGGCTTCGGGCACTCTTGAGCCATAAGGAAATAGTGAAACGACGAGAAAAGGATTATAAATAATAAATCTGTTAAAAAATTGAAGTAAAATTCATCATAAAATATTAATTTATTCAAATTATTCTAATAATTAAAGCTGTTCTTCATTAAGAGACATCAATATAATATTCAACGATGTTATGTTATGGATGTTATGGATATCTTAAAAATATATTTCTCTATTTAGACATTTAGTGTTAATGTTTTTATTATTATTTTAATATAAATTTAAAATTGTTTCATAACAAATGTGCCTTAAAATAAAATTTTATTTGAATAAAAATTAAGAGTTAAATGCAATAATTCGATGACTTTTACAGTGAATATACGGTTCTATCCGTTGTAAAGTTTTATAAAGAAAACCAAAAATAAAACGCATTTAAAAATATTTTTTCATAGTTTATATTGAATTTGCTTTATTTGATTAATTCTGCCTCAAAATGTATTTACATTAAAACTATGGCCACATCCATTAAAGACATTGTCATTAGATTCTGTCGATTCTGTCTACTGTATTAACGTCTCTTACACTTAATTTGATCAAAAACAGTGAACAACTCACCTAACTTTAAGTTATTCATCATTTATTAGTTTTAGTTTATTTATTACTTATTAAAATAAAAATTTATTAACAAAATTACTTGAGTTGAATAAACAATAATTTTATGTCAATTATTTATCCAGAATAACATTTTTGTATATACTGTATAACTTATATAACTTATACTAAATAATTACCGTATTTAATACAATAGATTTTTTAACATTTCAAAGTTTATGTGAAATACGTAAAAGGCATTAAATATTAACAGAATAATCACTATATGATTAGATTAGACTTATAATCGGGCTTTAAAAATAATAATTTTCACACAGCTTTTAATGATTAGAACATGAAACTAAGGCTCACATCTATGCCTTTAAATGCTGTAAAGATATACAGAAAATTACAAGAAAATGTGCTGAATATAACTTAAATATTTTCTGTATCGCTATTGTGTTGAATTAGTACTCGATGTTACGTTCATTGTCATATTCATTGGAGTTGTTGTTTCTGGTAATACTGTTGTTGTCATATTTGATGATATATCGCACATACCTCCAGAACAAATCTAAAATTGATTTTGAAATACAAATTAATAATTCGAATATTTTTTTCAATTAAAGGTACTATTCATGAAAATGTTAAGCCTTCTGTCAATGAATCTGATTGATTACTGAATTTATTTCCTCATAAAAAGATAGTAACTTTTCATTATTTGCTTTGAAGGCATTATAAATGTTTCAAATTATTCTCATTATTACCTAACATTTTACTGTATTTACATTAAGGCTATAAGTTCTAGAAAAGTGGTTTAAAATAATATTTATTCTCCGATAATATATCTATGTTTTAATTCAGAATAATTTAAGTTTATTTATGTTCTCTATTAGCAAAATAGGTTGAAAAAACAAAATATGATAAGCTTATAAAAAAACTTACTTTCATTGATTTAATTTAAAATAATTTATTCAATACAATTAAAAGTAAATCGTGTCGCTATGAATTTAAGGTCATCAAAACAAAAAATTACTGCTGAATAAGAGATTATTGTACTCAAAATCTCTGTTTCTATCTGTTTATCAATAAAGTCATGAATTTTTAATTTATATCTTTTTTTGGCCAAAACTCAATGCTTTGGATTTGATTTTGTAAACTAAGAAATACTTTCAACCCTTTCAACGACTAAAGAAATATTCAACAATTTTAAATAACTTACTCCTGTCTGAGAACAAGTGGAATTGTCGGGCATGGAAGCCATGTATATCCTGCCGACTATCACAGCTCGTGTTAGTATAGCTGTGAATAAAAATATAAATAATATAAAAGCTTTGAATAGTATCCTAAACTTTAAAGTAAAAAATAAAGTTACAGAAAAACTATAAATAGAACCGTAATCTAAATCTCTTCTCGAAACTCGATTAGGATTAATGAGATTAAATATAAATACTCACAGCCGCCAAACATGATCGTGAACTCCTGTAAAATTTGTTTTTGACAGACAACTTGGCATTCATTGTCGTTATTCAACTGTGCGAAAAACATGACTATAATAATTATTGCTTTCTATTCAATAATATAATAATACATATGAATATTTTCATATGCAAGGTTTTCAACCTGGGAGGCCAGCGGTCCCATTCGCTCTCATGGGAGGAAAAATAACATTAGTTTCTATGGAAAGGGGGACATAGAGTATTTAATTTTGCATAAAATTAATCTCAGGACCAAAAACAGGTTGAAAACCACAGAACTAGAGGTTAACTTTTACCGCAACGGCACCCAAATATACGACATAACTGGAATCAGTACTACTATTATCTGCCATCATACAGGTCGCATCGTAAGGGCTTATTATGCTTGTAGTGTTGTAGTTGATATCTGGAGGCAGAGTTTCTAATGGAGGTAATGTCTCGCCATGTATTAGCAAAACTTTGGATAAACAAATATTTAAAACTAAAATAATTATGAAGTTTTAGTTTTTCAAATACCTGTTAAATATGAGAAAACAATTGAAAGCACAGAAAACACATAAATCGGATGCATTATGAAAATAAGTGAAAATTTGATTAAAAAGAGAAACTTTATGAGTAAATGTTAAGTTGGCTAATATTTATACCTAGATGAAAATGTTATATCATGCTGATTATTCAGAAAGTTTATTATCGACCTTTGCTATACTTCAATGAAATGTATTGACAATTACTATACAGTAATATGAAAATTATTTTTGATTGCAATGTTAGGATTGAAGTTCTGACTAATTGTATTGCAATAACTTTTTTGATACAAACATTTACTTTTAATTTAATTATTATATATTTACTGCACTATCATTTCAATGGAAAATATCTTCAGATTATGACGCAAAAGATTCTTGATATTTAATAAATTATTAATACACATTATTTAAATAATGACTTATACAGGTATAAAACTAATAGTGTATTGAACATTATTTATCATATTCTAATTTTATAACTCAGTTTTGACACATCGAGGCATTGAGAAAGTTGATAAAGAATTCATGTTATAAAAAGAGGGCATTTGGTACGAAATATTGAAAATATAAGTCAGAAAAACAAAATTCGATACACTTATCATTCATTTGTAGTATTTGTGATAATAAAAATCAGCTTAAATTCTTGATTTCTCTTTAATTATGGCATTAGATTCAGATATAAAAAAAACTGAGCCCTTATTAATAACTTGTTTTTTAGTTAACAGGTTTTCTATGTAAGTAAATTTTGATATTATATTACAAAAGTTATGGATAATATTTTTTTATTTATAAACAAACTTTGATAAATTCAGATTTAATTTGGCAAAAGGCACACCCAATCACTAGATTAATCAAAATTATGTGCGACTCTATGATCAAAATCCTAGACAATAAGCCCTCATTTTTTTAAACAATTTTCTATAACTAATCTGATAACCATTTATTCTATTCAGCATTAGGTCATAGCATAGCACCAAAATATATCGCACCACAAATTAATTAGTGTTGAATTATTAAAAATGTTTCTTTTAAAACGAATGGCAAAATAGATAAACTACTGAATGAAGTCATTCAGATGATTGATGAATGTCAGGTATAACTTATTGAAAAAATTAAGAGATTCTGTTGATTTATTGGCGAAACGAGATTCTATTGTCTTATTTTTCATACAATTTCTCATTTTACTCATGACTTAATAAATCAAATTCTTAATGCATGAAAAATCTTTCAAAACAATGATCATAAGTAACCATTTATTGTTTAAAAAATATCTTTCTTTATAGTAATGTTGAGAAGAAATTGTTTTTATGCCATAATAAATCTGTTGAAAAACTCATAAATCATAAGAAAGACTCAAAATATATTTAATTCTACACTTTTGTTGTAAAATTTTTTCATTTTTATTGCTATTCTAGAATAATAAATAATGAACACCGACCACATTCTGCGATCAACTCAAGTAAAACTTAGTCGGGAAGAAGCAAAAGAGTTAATTTAGATTAAACAGAGTTTTGTGGCTGACTTATTAAAAATGATATACTAATCACGCCTTATTAGCTTTTGTTTGAAGTTTTAAAGTTTTACATTTAATTGAGCTCACGTTGAATTTTGGGGTAACTAAACCTGAGTACAGATACATCTCTAATTGAAATTAATTATGAGAAAGCATTACTTTGGGTTATTAAAAGGTGGATTTCATTAACAGTAAATTTGTTTTTAAAATATCTGTCACTGAAACAACTACTCGAACATTTGCTGTAGGCGTCACTTAATTGTTGAGACTATGAAATGATTCTTGGAATAAAAATTTCTCTGGCTATAGAAATATACCAATATTCAAATTAATAAAATTTATATCATTTATTGAATTTATTTTTTAAGATTTGCAATAAATGTGTCGCCTTTTAAATAATAATTGAGGTCAATCTAATCGCCGATCAAAATCATAATTAAAATACCGGTAAAAAAATATTAGAATGCAATAAATTTGTTAAGACTTATTTTTAAAGTTCATTATCAGATTGAAATTTAAATAATTTTTAACTTAGAAACTAAGCCTTAACCAGATATCAATTTTTTCTCAGCTATTTGATCACAATATTCAAGTTATGATTAAGTTAAGAAATCTAGTTATTCGCCTGAGATTAATAACTGTAGGCTGTTAAACAATTTTGTCATGTTCAACAATGTCTTTGCTAATGTTTTACATGAATTCATGTCATACAATAAATCAAATAAACTTTCGTGAAAGTATTTCAGGGATGGCAATAACTTATTAAGTGCTCATAACATTTACTGGGCTTTAAACTGATGAAAAGAGGTTTTGCTTTAATTTATAGTATTAAAAATCAATTTTAGAAAGTCGTGATCAAAACAAATCTAAATAACTTTTAAATGTAAGCGCAAGGAATCCAAGCACTCAATTGATGATCTGTTTTTTCAGTCATTGCTATATTAAATGATAATTTAAACTAATTTTATATGGCATAAAAAATTGATATTAAAAAAAGTTCACAAATTTTGATTCGTTTACGCAATGCTAGCATTATATTTAATGATATATTTTTAATAAAAAACTTCACCATTGAAATCAAATTTATTAAATCCACTCCTACCTAATGATGTAATTAATTTCTTGCATAACTATTACTGTCGGAAAATAAGAACTCTTTTTGAAAAGAGAAAAAAAGATGAGAAACTTTTTAATATCATTAAAAGATAATAAATGAACCGAAACATAAACGTCATTAGAACTGAATTAAAAGATTATAGTTTTTGCATCCATTGAATTAAGTTGCAAAACAATTTTCACTATAGAAAGACTTAATGATAAGCTATATATTTATTGAACGATACATTGAGGCCAGTATTTAACATGATTTACATCTTGACTTAATAAATAAAAACATATTCTCTTTCAAACAAACGAAACAAACATTTCTAAAGCGTGTTGTGTAACAAAATAATATGTAGTTTTGTACATTCTGTCCACCGTTGCCGCCGGTCTAACCCCTGTGCATAATTTTGATGGTGTGCACATAGAGTACAGTTTAATTGTTGTAATTGGCTCGTAAATTAAAGTCAATGTTAAAGAGTTCAGAACTCAAATAATAATAATCAGAAAGTTTCTATGAATTGTCCTAAAAATAAGGGATGTCTTGTTTCTAATGTCACAAATCTATTGATAAAATACAACACTAGTTTAGTAATCATGATCCAGACTTGTTTCTATTTTGAATTATATATTTAAAAATAATATTTTTTTACTTAATCTTTTGAGGTTATCGTATTGGTAGACAAATTTATTTTGAAAACTAACCAGCAGTGGACGTCGTGTGGAGACCTGCTGGCAATAAGGAAACTTAGCTATTCATTTGATTAATTTATATATATATATAAATTAAAAGTCTCAAAATTTTAAATTATTAAATTTATAATTCTGTGGCTTTTAATTTGATCGCATAATGGCATTGATATGCCACTAATAAATGCGATTTTTATAAATTAATTCATTGATTTTCCTACAGATACGACTTTATTACTGAGTCTGATCATTCTTCAGACAAAATATTAATCTAAATTACTGTTAACTTACAAAAAGAATTAACTTTTTTAGCATTATATATTTAACATTTAAATATGTAAATCTAGTGAAAGCAGATTTTTATAATTTAAATAATGGCAGGAATGCGGTAGAAACAATGTTTTCGCTAGAATTTTGTTTTTTATATTTTATTTTATTTTTTCTTAAATTTTAAATTTAGTTTTGATACAGAATTTATTTTTCAAAATGCATTTTTTTGAATAAAATTAAGATTAATTTATCCAAGCTCATGACGTGTGCTAATAAATGATCAGACAATTAATTCTTTAAGAAAATTTTTTATTTCGCAAACATGATACACTAATACTTTCGCTTAAATCTAAAGTATTTACATGTACTGATACACATACTTGTATATTATTGACAAATTAACTACAGTGTTATTTTAACCTCGATTTAGTGAAGTGCTTCTATTTGTACCGTCAAATTTGATACCGAATTCATGTCAATTAATTTCGAAATAATTTTTCACTTTAAATTCAAACTTTGAAGGCTAATAAAAATTTAAGAAATCAATTACTTATAAATAGATATATAAATTATTAATACATATATTTTTACAAAATACCCAGTGATGCGTGCGAGAGCAATAAAATATAGACTTAAATAATGATGATTTAAAAATAATTACTCCTAAAATGCTATAGAAGTAAATCTATTTTTCAAAAAGTAGATAAACAAGATATATATGAAATTTTCCCACTTTCCTGAAAATAGATTCTCATTTTATCCTTGATTCAGATAAAATGACTTTTGGTACCAATCAAAAGATTATTAAATTATAAGTAATTTTCTTTTCAGCTCTATTATTATTCAAAAGACTTACGCAAACATGAGATATAACGTATTACATACTGCATAGGTTTAGATATAATTAATTAATAAGATAAATGTTGTGTCAAATTTAGAAATAGATAATGTCTGATCGATCGATCATATCGAAGAGCTTCAAGTCTATTCAGTTTATTGATTTCTATCAAAATCAGTGAAGCTTTTTTAGCAACAATTCTTGTCATTTCGATTGTAAGCTCCAATTGTTAAGATAGATATAATGATTCAGATTTCAAAAATAAAATTTATCTTGTTTTTGATTTCTAACTTCACTTAAAGCTATTTAATGTTATTGTTTAAAAAAATGTCAATGTATTTAATAGTGCTTTTCATTGAAATACGAATAAATTTCTCACAAATCGCTTATAATCTAATCTTATTTATTTTGTAGCTTAAATAATTTATAATTTTTTCAGATAATAAGATAATTTAGATCTTAAAAAATTTCCTACAATTCTAATATTCTTAATATCAATCAAAAAATTAATGAACTGAATAAAAATCAAAATGAGCTCAAATAATTTTATAAGTTTTTAAGCAAATATCTGATTGTTATCACAAATTTATAACTGATAGAAACATATTTATAAACTTTCTCATTAATAAGAAACACAAATGTTCAATGAATTGTCTACTTGTCTTGAAAACGTCTTTAAGTACCTTAAATGATGATTAAGTTTCCCAACAAAAATAGTTTTAAACGATCGGATTTCTAATTCAAATTACTAGTAAAAGGTTATTAATTATATAAAATATTATTCTTTGGCGTTTTCCTATTAGTAATAACTTAAATAAATATAATGATTAAAGATTTTAAAAAGATAGGGAACTCAATGACACTCCCATCGAGAATAAAGGGGAAAAAGTGTTTTTTACCATTCATTTCTTAAATAATAAGAAAGCAGTAAAAAGAGAAGAAAATATAAGATATTTTCCTGTCTCTACTTTATAAGTATATAAAATAATATGTGTTTCCCATTTCACTGCGCCCTAATTTCGATGATACTGGAAATACTGCTAAACTAATAGATAAACGGTTAGTTAGTTCTTAAATGCGAAGACCTTGTCATTGGTATGCATTCTATCATTATGTGAATAATACTTAACAACTATAATGAAAAACTATTAAGACTTTCAAACTTTTCACTTCTCTTTTCTCACTTCTAAGAAAGTAATAATAATGTTTGTGGAAAAAGTGAAACTTATTTTCATTCGGCTTAAGACGCAGAATGTGAGCGGATATATAGTATGTGTAAATTAACTTCATTAGTGTTTATTTGTTTCAACAACAATGACCGCTAATAAAGTGCTAAAATGTTGCCCAAAAAAAGTTTTTTGTGCTTTGGATTATCAGTAAATTTTATTCTTATTTGTGTTATTTATTGTGATAATAACTTAACTAACTTTTGTGATGAAAACTATATCGATTCCGCGTATTTTAACGGATACGATATTATAGTTACCAGAAATGATTGGCTTTGGTATTATTATAAAGATAATCATAACCTAAGTGTACCATTTAGTCAAGAATCGTTTACTCAAGGTTTGTATGATTAGGTTTTTCTAATTATATTCAATATTCATCTAAACCTAATTAATCTGAAAATGTTGATTCACGTGATTCACACAATTTTTTATTATAAGTTTCTATTATATCAAAAAGTTTTGAACTAATTAATAGTCTTTTTAAACAGTTTCTATACTTTAGTTTTGAAATTGTTTTATGGATTATCGGCATTTCATCTAAAAAGTGCATAAAGTTTAAAATACAGAACCCATTGATTATTGAATTTATTTGTTCACAGACTTATCTGTTAAAACTAAATATAATTAACATTAAATTTTCGTGAATTGATAGTAATATTGCGTGAGATTGTTTTTCGATTGAAGTTTTATTAACCCATATAAATATTTCAAAAAAATGTATAGAAATTAAACTATTATGAGCCCTATTTTGTCATTGGGCTGATTAACAAAGATTGTATATTATTTAGTTTTGCATTGATTCATAAAATTAATCGCAATTTCCTATTGAGAGGCAAAACACATAAAACTTTATTTAAATATAATAAATGATTATTATATACAATTAGTCCACAAGCATTATATGCTATTAATTGGAGCCGATAGTGATAGGAAACGAAAGTTTAAAATTCAATAAATTAAATAGGAATTCGACTTTTAACCAATACAATAGTTTTTTTTATGAAATTGAACACAAAATTAGTTGAAACAGTGTTCAAATTGCTTATTAATGATACGATTTACTGCTATAGACCAGTATCTCAAAAAAGATCACATAAAGTTTGAATGAATGAAAAGATTTACTCTGATTTTTATTGTTACGAAAGCTTTTATTTTACTCGACATATGTTTTTCTTAACTTTTTGTGATAAAAATCTAAAATTGGGTCAATCATACACTTTAAATAAATTTGAAGTTACAAATAAGAGAATAATGGTCTCACTTTAACTCTCATCTAAGTTTATGAAACTTTCTTTAGGCGATCACATTCAGGGAGCGTTTAACATATCAAAGATACCCAAATGTAATATCAAAGAAGTGATCGATTGCAGAGAAATACTTAAGATGCGAGATATGGCCGTTTACTTTCTTCATAACAAATCTCGATCAAGAGGTTATTATAATCTGGATGTTCGTAATCGTAATGGGAGTCAGAGAAGAGTTAAACCTAAGCAACTTCCGTGGGGTATGAAACAGGTTTGTTGTAAAATGATTTTACTCTTTTCTGGTTAAAGCTCACTCAAATTGATTTCATTGCAATCAATTAAAAAATTGAATTTGTGACAAATCATGCCATTTTTGAGATTTAAAACCTTATAAGCCCTCCAGAAATGAGGCTCAGGCTAAGAATGGCTCTCCAAATGTTGCGGTTTTTACTATAGTTGACAGACAATCAAAATCTAATAAAATACACATCAATTTTATTTAAAGCATTAAATGTTTTTTTAATGCGTGCAAAGAAATGAATATTACAATAACTAGTGTTCCGTGCAATTGATGACTCAAATAACGCAATTAACTTATTTTTGATATGCATGCTATTCAAACTTCATCTAGTAATACATGAATCATCTGCACGTTTCATAAGAATAGATAACTTTCGTTAATTGTTATGCTCAGAAAATTTTATATTTAATAAGTTAAGATTTGAAGATTACATACTCTAACAGTTGGCAAAAAATCATAACATGCTGTCAACAATAATAGTGATTACACTAAACAATGTTTCAATAGAAGGAGTCAAACTGTTAGGATTCATCGCAATATCATCTTATCTGACATAACCTTAGGTTTGATTAATTCAAGCTTAAAGTAGAATGAGTTTAAACTATTGAATTCAATAAAATAATAATAAACTCATTCAACGATACAAAACATACATCAAAACATTAGCAACAATTAAGTTTAATTCAATAAAAGAATTGTTATTATGTTTTAATTCTTTGAATAACATCATTGAGAGAAGTTATCACGGAAATGAAAAATCCTTGAAATTAGAGGGAATTTATTTTCTTCATTTTTATCAGAAATATAAAAAACAATTAAATTAACTTTTTCGATACCTTGAGTCCGTTTGTTAACTTAATATATGCATACTTTCTGAGAGTATGAATTTAATTCATACAATTCTGTGCATGAATTCATATTAGCTCATACTTTTAATTGCACCTGTAGTAAGTCTCAATTCTGGGTCAGTTAATCATAAAAATTATAAACTGATTTTTAAAACTTAATTAATGGAAATAAAGTTAAATGAAATTAATTACTAAATTAAATGCACAATAGGTTGGTTTGTTAGGCGGAAATTTATGGCCAAATGGTTGGGAAGCATATCAAGAGCACAGACCTGTGGCATTCCTCCCATCCAGATATGAAATAATTTTTATAATAAATGGCAGAAATAATAGCAACACTATATTAGCGTGGAATTCATTAGACACAAAGAACTGGAATGAGAGCTGGAGGTACAAAGACATCGGCGATCGGGTCCTCTATACCGGAATGTTTGAAATGAATGGCATTATTTATGCCATCGGAGAAATGAAGAATAGTGTCGAAAGAGTTGGCAAAATATATAGATATCATATAAGTGCGGGCACAGACAGAAAATTGACCGAAACTGTGAGTTTAAATTGGTTTTCATATGCTTTTTGAGATGAAGCTCTGCTTAAAATCTTGTTTTACTCTTTTGATAAGTTATGATGAGTTCATTGTTTTGCATTTAAGTTAAATCAGTTATTACTGTCTATTATTGATGGTTTAAATCCTTTTTAATCGCATCAAATTATAGATACAAAAAATTAACAAAAGATTTAGGGCTTTTCCCAATGCATAAAAATCTCGTTATGCTATTATCTCACGCAATCTCATTTATATAGACAGGTATTTTCTGCTTATTTTTCTATCTTTGATACTGTAATAGCAATGCTGAAAAATGTTTATTATTTAAGATTTGAAACGCTGTTTAAAATCACTTTTAAATCGAAAATCACTTTTTAAATAGAAACTTATTTTAAATCCAAAACAGAATCAATTGGTTAATGACTTTTTTGGATGCCCTCCACACTTAACAAAGTTATCCACATCTGTGACTACAATACGAACGAACAGACACATAAAAACCGGAAATATATTTAGTAAAAGTAGTGCTAAAGATGAAGACTCAATATTAATATCAATATTTATTGGTATAGTTATTACTGCATGTCTAACCACAATTATCTTGTCGTTTATCACAATCTCTGGTATTATTTATTTTTATTTTTGTGTCAAACGTAACAAACAAAGTAATAACAAATTCAAAATTAATAAAAGTTTTCAATAATAGGACGCAAAAAATCTAGAATAGAAGCAGCGCGTATTGAGTCCACTATTCCTAAAGCTCCGGTTATAGGTTTGGACTATACTAGAAGACAAACATCTAATATATCCAGATTTGATTCTATGTCATCATTAACTGCTATCTATTCCCAAATAAGTAGACCGAAAGTCAAAACTATTAGTAATAACACAAACGGCAATAATATTCAACAGTTTGAAGATAACTTCGACGATAACTTTGAAAACAAATTTTAACTTCAATTTAAACATTTTAATCAAAAACGTTTCAGATCAAAGAACTAATAGTTATTTTATCTTTAATATGAAGTTTTAAAATTGTGAACTGCGAGAGATTTGATCGAAGCTAAAGTTTTTATGTATTTATAAATTAAATCTTGAATTGTCATCAATTTTATCATAACTTTGCTTTTATTTATGTAAAGATTAAGCTATAATATAAATTTTTTGCTCAATAAATTAAAATTTATTATGGCTTAAATTTTTTTAAACAATAATAAAATTGAAGTTCATATTAAACTCAAAACGAGTGTTTAATAAAATACTATAAAACCGAATATTTTTTTAAACAATTAATTAATCTGAGTTTAAAACAATAAACCTATTTATGGTATTCACTGATTTATGCAAACCATAAATGAAATGTTAATCTGACGCAAAGCCTGTAATCTGACTAAAAATCATAAGCCACTCGGCAAGAAATATTTTGAAAACACAAATTAAGGCTATCAATAAAAATATTTAAATATATATTATCTTTATTCTCACTTTGTTAGAAACAAACTTTAGATAACTGTATATAAACCGCTATTTCCAGCTTCAACTCCAACTTTCCAACGCATTTATATATATCTTCTTATCGATCATTGCTTTTGAACCCAAGATTCTTAGTTAATAAAAAGAAAAAGTTAGATATTCTAAGTTTAGTACTAATATATAATAGTTTAATGTTTGTGAACTTTCTCAATAAGTTAAGACCGCTTGTATTCATATTTAGGACTAAACTCTCTAATTAGGAGTTAAACAAGTTATACTCACTCGTCAGGCTATATTGTATAGTAAGATACTAAACAGTGAGGAAAACTTTCATAACCCAATTCTCGTTCTAGAGGTAGAGCTTAGGGTATAGTCTAATAATAAGTTTATTCTGTGTCCGATATAATGGTAATTAATTATAATATTTTTTCAAATTAAAATTTAAGTGTTATTATCAGAGAGAAGAGGTTTCATTAAATCATGAGAAATTAATCAGCTATTCATACAATATTTGGTGGTTTCCAAACTCCATCGTAAATTAAACTTTAAGTACCGGTAACTTTACTAAAGTTATAAAACAATAGCCAACTTCACACCACTTCACATAATTAAATGTAATTATACCGACATCTATAAGGTTCAAAACAAAATATTATTTCTATTTTAAAGTTTAACAAAACTATTTTAAAAGTACTCTAGAATACTGTTAATTCATTTTGCATCTGATTTATAGCTTTATTTCTCACATAGAATTTGAATTAAAAAGTTTTTATGCAAATGTGAACTTTTGTTGAATAATTATTGTTTCCATTAATCTAATTCTTGTTGTTATTTTAGAAAACTATTCATTTATAAACTAAACTCAATTGTATTTATTTGAGTGCATGAAAAATAAATAAAACTTTTGAATAACAAAAAGCTGATTAGTCTGAAAAATATAAAGACCTGTTAAATTGGAGTCACAAACATGTTTAACAGCAATATATCAATTTAGCTTTTAGTGCTATAAGTAAACCCACGGCTGAGTATTAGGGCTAGTGGCGCAACGGATAACGCGCCTGACTACGGATCAGGAGATTCCAGGTTCGAATCCTGGCTAGCTCGCTTTTTTTTACACAACATTATTTTCATTTTTTTTATTTTTTTGATCGCTTTTTGATTTTTTTGATCGCTTTTTCGCTTTTGATCGCTGTAGAAACAAAATCACATTCTCAACAACCTTTTTATGAGTCCAGTTTTAATCTTTTAGTTAAATTATTGATTTCAACTGTTTGAGCTTAATATTTGCATACTTTAGGTTTAAATGATTTATTTAAATGATATAAAAATTAAGATAAGCTATAACTGAGAATTAACTTGCAATTAATGATTTAAGTTTTAGGCTATTAAGAAAGACTTAAGTCTTAAAAATATGTTGATAGCAATTTTTTCATTATAATAAACATTAACACAGATTAGTGGTCTTAATGATTAAATTAAATAAAAAATTAATTCAATACTTCCTAATGAATAAGCTATAATAATATAAATATAACATATCAGGCCTATTATGGAATTTAGTAGAAAATTATAGCATAAGTAGTGCCTCAAACTCTATAATTAGAAGGACTTTACTCTAATGTCTTAATTATTTATTATTTATATAGATATCTAAGTACAATATTAAGCAGTAGTGTTGCAGATCCAGTGGATTTGATCGGTTGGCGACTCAATCCTTATACTACAGTACATAGAATCTAACGTTAAATTTGTTTAGACTTTATTGAAAACCACCGAAGTAAACAATAAAAAACAGGAAAACAATTAATGAGTGAGAGGACTTATAGCATATAATTAATAATTGAGAATATATTGTTTTAAATGGCAGTAATTTTTATTAAATGAACAAATAGTAACTTTATTATTCAACAATTGTGCGATCTATTCTGCACTTTCAGATTTATCCGCACCCTCATCAGCGCCTGTACCTGCATCTTTGTCACCTGCACCTGCGTCACCACCTCGACCAGCATTATCTGGTGTTTCGTTTTTGGCTCCTTCATCAGTGCCATCAGTTGGTTGTTCTGGTGGCGACGGATCAGTACCAGTTGTACCCCTTCCTCCTGGCCCCCTGTTAGGACCGGGACCCACTTCCACTGATGGTCGCTGTCCGCCTGTGGCAAAGCCTCTATTGAATTCTCTGGAATACTCAGTGCCACCGACGGGTCTTTGACCAAAAGGTGTGCCAAAAGTAGTATCAAAATTTGTACCATAAGAACCAAATGTAGAACCGAATGGTTGTATAAATGAATTGACTGCCTGCTGATAAATTTGTTGACCAAAAGTTGACGGTTGTGTTCCATAACTAATAACATTTGGTACTGTTTGGTATCCACCGTATGGATCGTAATAACTGCTAACCGGTTGCACATGTGTTTGGTATGGATTGAATTGTTCTGCAACAGTTTGGTATGTGTCGTATGGTTGAGCTATTTGTTGAACAACTCTCTTATATGGTTCTGCAAGGTATTGCTTTCTATTGCCTTTTGATAATAGATTAAATCAATTTCAGTAAAAAAGTTTTTCATTCATTTTGAGGAAAATTATAATTTTACAAAAAGTTCTAAAAAATTAAAAAATGCTAAAAATTTGAAAAATAATATATATATATATTATAGAATAGAATACCTTCTCCTTTTGTGACAACTGTATGAACATTTTCGATAACAGGTTGTAATTCTTGAGTAACTTTACGGAATGGTTGGATAACTTCACGCACTTCTTGAATGATTGGTTTACTCACTTCGTGTACAACTCTTGATGGTTCGTCTTGTGATCGGGTGTGTTCCACAGTTCCGGGCTCTCCAGGAATGTGTTCCTGAGTTAATCTTATGGTACTTGATCTCGATTTGAAGTGAATGTGAAGCGGTATATCACTGGGTTCGACCACAACATATTGAGGTACAATGGGTTCATCATTATAAGGCACTGTTCTGTATTCAACAGTTCTGCCGACTTGTCTGATGGCCGCTGAAACAGGAACAGAGTCTTTGGCAGAAACAGCTTTGACTGCAGACACCAGATTGAGAGCCTGTGGGCGCAAACCACCGATTGAACTATAACCAAACCCATGGTTGGCCGGACTTATGGCGGATGCATAAGATATGGGTTGAGCATATGTGCTGAGACCAATACCTCCAAGTGGTCGAAGACCGTAAAGAGATTGGGTGCCGTCTATTCCTAATCCCCCATATGTAGTATAGCCGAGGCTTCCGAGTCCGTAAGAGCCTATCGATGAAACTCCGTTTAGATGTGGAGAGAGAAGGACTGTTCGGCCATAACCTGCACCGCCGATTGATATCAATTGGCTGTTGCAGTGAATTGCCAGAAGAGAGACCAGAAGCAACTGAATAGAGAAGAGCTTTACTATTAGAAGTTTTAATTAAATAAACTCAATTTTAAAAATTAAAGTTTTATGTTCTGTTTGTTTAGTACATTATTTTAATTTCAATTCATTTTGATAACTATTGAGTTTCCGCTCAAATTATAATGAAAATTAAAAATAATTATCAATTTAACTCACTTTAAACATTATTGAAACCTTTTATGCCAAATCACCAAAAAACTAATTTAGAAATCGTTTCAATGACGAAGAGGTGGTATTTATATGACCACTTTGATAGTCCTTGAGACCATACTGTCGCATAGGGACAAAAAATTCATTAAAATTCAGTATCCGATTCAATTTTGGTTAATAAATTGCTATACATCGGACTCTGTCATACACCTGTATTTAAGTCTGAAATTAGATCTGCGCATCTTCTTTATTCTGGTACCTCACAAAGCTAACTTACCTACACACAAGTCTAGCCTTGACATTATGATATTCTTTTTGGATGTTATGAGGTGTGAAAAATCAAAGACCTATTTTACAGATAAATAGAAGACATACAACTAAAAATTCAAATCAGGATAAAGTCTATTGAAATAAATTTATAACTTAATTATTTAATCAGTTTATATATCGGATATTAATCAGCTTTAAGTCAACTATTAATTCTAATTCAATATTGGTTTAGGGTTAGAAACAATTTTCATATTTTGTGTTCTTAATTAGAGAATTTATCTGTATTTCGACCCAAATGTCATATTAGGATAGTGTGAATCACATAGTCTGTGAGACAATGGACTATCTCTGACTAATCTGCAGTCCGGTAACTTATAGTGTACACCAAGCTATTCTGCTAATGGTTAGAGACAGCAATCTATGTACTGGCACTTAATTAATACTTACTGATTTTCTTTAATTAATAATTATCAAACTTTATGTAATTAGTATTAGTGCTCATCATTTTGGTCCTGCCATTAATTTGAATTCAAGGAAGAAAAATATTAAATTTGTTTAACTTTCAAAACATTTTAATCATAATTTTAATATTTATTGAGTAATTTAAAAGCAAGTGATACGATCCAGTCTAACATATCGACCTCGAAACCAATCTAAAAGTTAAAATAGATTTGATCAAAGAGTGATACGTGATGTTACACTTACTTTACTTTACATTTGTCGCATCGCACAAACTACTCATCAGATTATTTATTGGCCTTCAATTCGATTTTTAGACAGGATTTGTGAGGGGTTTTCTTTTTAATAGAGTGGTAAATCCCATTCGTTGGAGATGTTATAAAAAATGAATAGTATTTGCTTTTAAACTGTTTTAGACTATTTATGTATAATATACATAACATATTATGTTGTATCTAAAGTTGCAAATCATTTAATGTTAAAAATCATAATTAAATTAATACCAGATCCAATTAGGTTAAGATTTGGTTAATTGTAATTATCTATAGGCGACCAATCAGAATAATTTTGGACCATTGCTTATGCCTTTGACCCAAAGCACTGCTCTATCGAGATTAAGTGATTTCCAACTTTAGATACAACATATACAGTACATAAGATTGTATAAGATGTGTGCAATAAATTTGTGGATTACTAAATTTTTTATTCTCATCAAAAATAAAAGTCATATAAGTAATATTTTATGACTTCAATGACATTAATTTTTACTTTTTCTATTTTTTTTGTTTTTCTTTTTTAAGCAAACTTTAAAATAGTTAATTTTGAGACATATAAAAAAATTTAAATTAAGCTCTAATTAACTAATATTTTTGTGACTAAATTTCAAACTTATTTATTTGTAAATCACTTGGAATAAACTTAAAATTCATTTAAGCCCTAAGGAAGATAAATATTGTTCAAAAAGCGTTGACAATGAATAACATCTATTTATAATTTTCACCTATAAATGAGTTTAAGTTTATTCCAAATGATATTTTTGCTTTTCTAAAAAACCGTTTAATAAGAGCCAAATTGTGACTGAAAGCCTGGGAATTCCATAACTATTAATGCTTAGTATTCTAAAAATGTATTTTATAATGAGATCATTTTTAAATTTAAGCAAAAAACTCATTCGCAATCCAAGACTAATAAAATTGCTTATCCATCAGATACGGGATTACAAATACAGGACTATTGCGACTAACTATTAGTGATAAATCCTATTATACATTATATCACTGATAATAGCAATTTTAGTGAAAATACTTTATTAAAAAGTTTAAAGTCAAACATTAATAAAAAGCTTTAGCTCTCACTTAAATGAAG
>JAQGCH010000638.1:0-20894 GCA_034699485.1 Nanhermannia elegantula | reverse complement strand
GGTGTCTAATGAGTGATGAAGTTATACGGGTTATACTATATAAATAAAAATATAAGGAAGCAAAATGAGTAGATGTAGAGGAAGACCAATATTATTAAACAGAAATGGTTTTTATGCTCATATGTGATGTTATAACTGAGCTGAAGGCAAGTCAACACTCAGTTTTTCGTTTAACTCATATGTTTGCGTCGAACGTGTTTTGAATCTCACAAATGTCAACTCGAGGGCAAGCACACGATGAATGCGCTATTATATAAACTCAATATCTAACAGTCTTCTGATTCTTCAAGGATTGCATTTGGAGTGTTGCTTGAGTTCAGGGTATTCGAAATTGTTCTAAACTTTTTTTTCATTATTCTTGAATTTTTGATTAGATTCAGAAGAAGTTAGTGATAGCGCCACAGAGAATAAAATCTTCAGTGACTTTAAACCTTTCAAGTGATGGCACTTTTCAA
This sequence comes from Nanhermannia elegantula, assembly GCA_034699485.1. Lineage (NCBI taxonomy): Eukaryota > Metazoa > Arthropoda > Arachnida > Sarcoptiformes > Nanhermanniidae > Nanhermannia > Nanhermannia elegantula. The sequence goes on along the minus strand of JAQGCH010000638.1, from coordinate 20,439 downwards.
TAGTTATAAGTTTACACAACAGGACTTCAATGCAATTCCAAATAGAAATCTGCTTTCACTCTACTGACTCTCTATAGACACAGAACTCAAACAAAAATTCATGCAATATTCGAGAAATTGCTTTTCTTAGTCATTCTAAATACAGTTCAGTTGTTCAATAAAATTGAGAAAAGTAAAGAAGTCTAATGGTGAAAGATTTGTCCACTAGGATATGAAATGAACATCAAACTTTTCAAATTGATCCCATCCAAAGGCATCGCCCTTCACCTCATCCCTATATACGCATAAATAACATTCAAATATCAGGGATTTAGTGATATAGACTACAAATTTATATATATTATGTTCATTCTATTCGAATGAAAAATAAATCTTAATGTGATTGAACAGACACTGGTCAGACCTACAATCTTATACTTTTGAATTTTGTTACATAATAGAGCTTAAGGTTAAATAATTTGTTCACATTTTTCTCAATTTAATATTCATAACTATTTATTGCAATGACATCAGAAATCTATTTAATCATCTTTCATATAAAAAATATATAAAGTACTGAATTATAATTGGTTTAACTCTAACTAAACTTAGAATTGATTACATAATAATTAGTCGCAAAATACAACTTTTCCTACAATTTGTAACATTTCTGGTGGTCTATAATGGGTTCGAAGTATGAACAAACGGAAAACTAATAACAAAATGAATGAACTTATGAATCGAATTTATATATAAAATATAACTTAACCACAATCTAATTGATTACTTGTTTGTGATAAAATGCTAAATTTAGAGTTAGATAAAAATAAAATTCTGCTTCAAAATTGAACTCAAATAAAACTTTAAAAACAAATTACAACCAAAGTTTAATATTTTCATATTTATGTTGTTTGTTCGAGTAATCCGTCAGAACAATATGTAAGATATTCAAAAACAAAAGAAAGAACGAGTGAAATGACAAAAAATGAATGAAAGAGAATAAATTTGAGTTGAGTTCAAGCGTTGAACGTGTATATCGCGAAGTATCTGGATGTAATCGCACACATTCACTCACACTGAGTCTGAAACAAGTAAGTTTTGGCCGCACACATACACATACACTAACATCACATCGTCAGGCTAACTGGCAATTCGCCACCACTCGTAACTTTAAATCGATTGAAATGCTACGTGTGCTGAATGTATCGTATGTTACCATAGAATGTTATAGTTGTGTGTAAAGCTAGCAATGAAACACACGATAGTCTTACAGTGTGTGTACCATAGCTTGCAATGTGCACATTAATGGTTTTTACAAGTCTCTCAGATCACCTGTATTTTGAAAGCAAGTAAACCTTTTAAGTTTTTATTCATTCTTGTCAGTGGCTTTAGTGACCGCAATCATGCAAAAATGCAATCATCCCTTACTTCAAGAAAACATTATGTATACTTGTTGTTAACCAATCATTGTCGTTGTAATTCTAAATTATAATTAAGTGAACTGAAATTGAAATTGTATTCAAATATTGATCCTATCATTAGGTAAATGGACCATTTTTCATATTACTTTAATACTTATTTATAATGAAAGTTTTAAATTTACCTTAATTTTGTATAGTATACAATTTTTTTATTAATAATTTATTTATCACAACAATCATTTAAAATTTTAAAAAAATGTTGAATACTGTAGTTTTATCAAAATATTCTTATGTATGGATTATTATTTGTTGAAGTTATAAAACATAAAGCTAAAGATTATATTTGTATCAGACTTTTGTTAAATAAATCGAAATATATCAATGTTTACTTTCTTTAATCACATTTTCATATAAATTATTAAAAGAGAAACTGTTTTACAAATTGACAAAAAATTTAATTTTAATAAATGCATTAAATTTAATTTAATATTGATTGTATGATTATAAGGTTGAGAGGATTAGTCTAATTTGTCTTTACACTCATAGGGTGTGTCATATATTCGTATATAATATTTAACTTAATTAAATGGTACAATCGATGAACTCATACAAAGGGAACAAATTATTAATTTTTTGTTGCGATGTTTATAAACTTTTTTCATTGATATTTTTTTTTGAATTTCATTTCAGAACTTTCTCATCAGAAGTGATGTGCGTTCTGTCGATAAATTATTAATATATGCATTATGTTATTGGAATTTTGTGGTTATTATTATTTTTTATTTTATTGCCTCTCTTAATAAAACTGGTGAATCGCCTAATAATGTACGCGCAAACGTTTAACAGAACTGTCGCTGATTTAGATAATCGCGTTATACTAAACGTGGGAGGGATAAGGTTTGAGACATATAAAAACACACTGAGAAAAATTCCAGCCACGCGTCTCTCAAGATTAACAGAAGCGCTCGCCAATTATGATCCGGTACTAAATGAATACTTCTTTGATCGGCATCCAGGTGTTTTCGCCCAAATACTTAATTATTATCGCACCGGAAAGCTTCATTATCCAACTAATGTTTGCGGCCCTCTATTTGAAGAAGAGCTTGAATTCTGGGGACTCGATGCTAATCAAGTAAGAAACTAAGTGAACAGTCAATTTTGTAATGAGACACAAAGCTTTTAATTGCATCGCTTAAGCGATTCATTAAAAAAAATTCTAATAAATGTCAATCTAATTAGTTTCATTCGTTTTAGTCATTCGTTATACTCTCTACTTATGCAATAAAGACTTTTATTACTCATATATTAGATCTAATATAATATAATATATAATGCAGTATAATATAAATGATATAATGATACAAAAGGCTGTTTTATACTTGAAAAGCTTCTTATATTTTTATGTAAATATGAAGCCTTATCTGATTTTTTAGTTTATTATTATAAATACTAATAAAATAAATTATAGCCATTAATTTGCATGAGAAATGAATTTGTGAACAACATTCACGCAACGCATTCACTTTATATTTAATGTCTCCAAAGCATTACAGGGCACGCAAAAGTCATTCAAGTAATTTTCACTTTAATTTTTAGAGAAATTTCATGAATGACTGCTAACAATTAAATAGTTCGCGAGAACTTAAAAGTTTAAATATTATATTTATGAAAGATTTGAATTAATATAGTTTAGGATTTATTGAATTAATGGTGTATATGATTGGAAAGGATAATACGTTATCCATTAAGTACTTACGCAAAAATAATCAATTTTTTATTACTTTACTCTCTTCCCCCTCCCCCCAAATACATCTCATATGAGCTCTAACAAGAAAGTGTTCTTTAGCTTTAACTTTTCGCCCCAAAAACAAGCAAACATATAAATTGCTTATTGATGATTATTAAGTGCCAAAGCTATATTGAAATAAAGCCAATGACACAAATAAAAGTTTTGCGGATTGATTTTGAATTAAAGGACAAATAAGTCGATTGGCATCTGGCGAATGACTTTTTATTTAGTTTTTTAAGCGAACACTTACTTAATCAAAAATAATAATATATTTTGTCACATGAGATCAATTTAATATATCGTAGGATGATTGCAACTTGAGATATAAGCAAGTCAGGTCTTAGGGTGGTGCTTAGACCCCCAAGGGGGTTCAATGTTCCCTTGGTATCCCCCTTTGATTTTTGATCACTCCCATGGATTTTTAACCGAAATGTATTACTTCTCATGTTTAGTCAATAGGACTAATATTAATGTAAGTTTTACATCATTTTTATTAATTTATTAATTTCATCCAAACTATAGATCGACATTAGGTCAAAAGTCTGAGATTGAAGCAGACCTCACCTGAGCTGAGGTTGTGTTTAAAACCCCTTGAGCTGCGCTTCTACTCATAAGCTCAGAGCTGAAGCCTGAGCTGCTCTTCTGAGCTTATCAAAAAATTAACGAATAATACGAATTTCAATTCTCTGTGCATTTATTTTAAAAAGTACAGGAAATATATCTTAAGTAATTAAATACAAATAGGCAGTTTTCATTAATTATGTAACGCAAAAAAGGGGGAGTGGGGGGTCTAAAGAGAATTTTACCAAGCGTTACATGGGGAGGATAGGGGTAAAAAATTTGCCAATTTTGCGTTACATAATTAGTGGACATAATAAATAATTTTGATCAAAAAATAATAAAAAGTATTCAAAAACATCAAAGTTTGCAATGAATTATCAGATAATCTTCTTCTCTATTTTGTAACAACTAAACAGACCTACTGATAAGCTGAGCTTGAAGCTCAAACAGTGAGTTTTGAGCTTGAACTGCGCTTCTGCTTTATATACACAGCTTGAAGCTCACAAAAGCTCAATATTGAACTTGAACCGCAGCGCAGCTCAAAGCTAGCTTAAGCTCGCAGCTAGATTATGTCGATCTATAATCCAAACTGACAACTATTAGCATAATTTGAAGTGATTTGAAATGCCATATAACGTATCACATTTATCATAATAGTAACTCCTAATAATTGTAATAGGATTTTAAGTGTTTTTAGTTATATTTGTTAAAAAGTCAAAATTAATGTTGAAAAAAAGAATCATAATATTGTAATTTTTTTGACGGATATTTTTTGGAAAAAATTTTGGCTATAAAACAAATTTTGAAAATATTGTCAAAATTGATGAGTTGCCACCCTAATGAATTTTCAAATTTTCAGAATCACGCCCTCCTCGAGCTTAATAGCTTGCAACCACTTTTTATTTTCACTTTAGTATACCGTTGCTGTTTGATGCTGATGATAATTGATGCTGTTCTAGTTTATAGTATTATTCTGTATTATTCACTAACTTATATTCCACACAAAGTTTAATATCAGTCGTCCGTCGAATATCGCTTCCGTCGTCCGTCTTAAGGAATGTTTTCAATGAAAGGTTATTTGTTTTATTGTTGACGAGTATTGTTTAGATATACTTTAATAATGTGGCAAATGTTGTAACAATGAGTTACGATTGTTTTTATTGCTCAGCAGACAAACCAATAAATTACAAATAAATAGAAAGCAGTCCTCGTGTTTTTTACTGTTGTTCTCATATTTATTTTGTATTTTAATGAATTAAAGGTCGAGCCGTGTTGTTGGATGACATATACTTGCCATAGAGATACTCAACAGACTCTTGCAATATTAGACACATTAGATATTGATTCTGACAAATTGACGGGAGAAGAACTGGCCCGAAAGTTTGGACACGAAGAGGACTTCTTATCTGGCAAGATGTCGTGGTGGCAGAAAATCAAACCTAAAATATGGTTGTTATTTGATGAGCCTTACTCTTCCAACGCTGCAAAGGTGATGTCCTATTATTTTCATATTTTTATACTATATTTTTTTATTTTGTAATTACTTTAATGAACTTTTAAGTGTTGAACAGTTGGGTTTTAGTTTTGCAAATCATTTGCCGAAGTATTAAACTATTATTCAGATCACGTTCTCCGACAATAGTTCGTTAGGTTTTGAGCAATCAGAGCAAATAGCGATGTATGAGTCCATAGTTTTTTGTTTATCTAAAATCGATTCAAAAACTGTTTTCTCCTTTCACGAAGAATGAGCTCTCCATTAAGTAAATGATGACATTTACTCAAATTGAATCTGATAATGATGGCCAACAATACAAACAGTATTATGAGGTTTCAGTAGAGGAGTCCTAATTGTTGTAAATTAGGCCTAAAAATATTCTTTAAGTTACATTTTATATAAACTTAATTAGTCGTGTGTCACGTGCATTACCCAAAAATACTAGTCATAGAAATTGCATTTTTTTATTTTTGCTAAAATTAAAAATTCAATTTTAATATTCGAATTTGAATTAAATCAAACCAGAGTTGAGCATCACTTAAATTTTGATATTAAAAATATTTTGCTATCCTTAAAGTCTGATTAAATTGAATCAAAATTAATTAATTTACATTCTCTCAAGTTTTATATGAAAATATAATATTTTCAATTAATTTCATTCTTTGAAAGCCTTTTAAAATGTTTAAGTCATTTATCTTTCCAAATATTTTCGAGTGAATTCAATTTATTAATAAATTTTGAAAAGCTTTGTTCGAATTTTTAGCAGTAAGTCTGGAAAATACTTGACATTCCATTTTTGTTTTCTTCAGGATTAGAAGTACAGTAATAAAGATAATTGAATACAACTATTAAATAGAATGATAATATACAGGAATTATCTATTTAATAAGTTTTTAAGCCAAACTGAATTTGGGTGAATTGAATTGAGGCATTCAATTGTAAAGCAAACATAATTTTAAGAAACGGAAAGACCGATTCAGCTAAAAAAGAAAGAAAAAAGTATAATAACATATTAGAATAAAACACTAAATTTGTCCGACAAAAGAACAATTGTTAAACGAACTACTTTTCAATTCATATCAACAAATATCTATTTCTTTTCTTAGTTATTCTTAGAAATGAAGCTAAAACTTTATAATAGTAATCAAAATGCATTACCTCTAAAAAAATTATTCACTAATATGACGTTATATTTCATTATTAATTCATGTTTTTTCTGTAACTTATCGCAAGATTCAATTTCTTTAATACTGTATCAGATGACACGCTTCACTTCAATAATATACATTTTATTTGAAATGAGTAATTCAATTGCTTTCATATTATTTGTATCTTATTGATTTTATTTCTCCCGAAGTTTTCTATTTTCTTGTAATCATTTTTTTAATTCTTTTAATATGGGGCTGACTTTGGTTTCTCAAAGACTATTTGATTTTTTTTATAAAACAATTAAATTAATAAACAAATAAACATAGATATGAAATGATTTTTTGAACATTTATTTCATTTATTTGAGATAAGTCTCGAAATTAAAACATGCTCTCATTTTTGAGAGAAAAAATAAGTTACTTTTGTTGAGTGCGCCACAATTTTTTGTTTGTGGGGGGACTAGATATATAAAACAATCTTTAAATGACAATTTTTTAAAAATTGCTACAGACCTACACTTAAATGTTAAAATATGTTTGTTGGGCCATAGCCCCCCGGCCACTCTTAGCTACTGATAGTGACTAACACTAAAAATTCTTAGAAAACTGATAAGTTTTTGGGTATTCGATAAGTGATAATCAATATTAAATGTTTCATTAGAAATGATATTTATTTTTGCTAAGAATGGATTTTCTGAGTTGTCTGTACAGTAGACATGGGCACGAGATCTCGTCTCGCCAAAAATCTTTCCAAATCTCGTCTCGGGTAATTATTGGGTAAGATTATTAGACAAGACGAGACGATACGAGACGTGCTCGAACAAATTTCTTGAAAGTGAGTTTTTTTGCTACATATAAATGAATATTTACAATTTAAATGAAAAGAATGCCTTCTAATTGAGATGTTTGAACGTAAAACATGTGCCCTAATCCTAAGAGTCAGTAGTTAAAAGATTAAGATAAGTGTCGCTCACGAGACGAGATGAGATGCAAAATTCAGTTTAAATACGAGACAAGACGAGATTGTACTGCAGCTGTCATAATTAAAGCCAGACTCTTAGACTTCGTGCTGTAGAACGAATATAGTAAGTGCTGCATTACACGAGAACGAGACAGGAACGAGATTTAAAAAATCAAAAATGTCCATATCTACTATACAGTATGCATAAATTGATGAAACACCATAATTTTTGTTTACATTATACCACATAAAGTCTTACATTGCGTAAAGTAAGTCTGCAAAATAAGATTCTTTATTTTAGACTAATTTTTAAAAAATTAGATAATGATATTATTGAAAGCAACATTTTAAGATTATACAAATTAATTAAAGTTGGTCAGTTTTTAGATTATAACCAATATTTGAAGTTTTAGTATTTTATTATTTTACTATTAATTTACTGTTAATTACTATTACTTATTAATTTTTTACTATTAATTTGATTACTGTTAATATTTGACTAATTTGACATTTATAATTCGAAAACCAGTAAAAATGCAATCGTATAATGATCAAAATTTGAAGATTTATTTTTTTGTTAAGCTTGATTTTAATTTGATTGATGTAAACAATTAAAATCTATATTTTTTTAATGAATAAGAAATATTAAGATATATTATTTAATACATATTTAACTATTTTCGAATGCATTTGTAAAAATGAATGCATAAAATTTCATTACCACTAAATTTTAATAAATGGTTTGGAAAAACTTCTGAATAGCTATATAACAAAATACCTCAAACATAATTTTTATTTTATCGATTAAAAAGTAATTGAGAAGCACTTATTTTCTTAAATATATTTGTTTACGGGTGATTGCACTCAAATTAAACTTTTTAGCAGAAAAGTAAACGAAACCATAACTTATACAAATGAAACCACTCGAGCATCAAAGCTTTTATTTGTTTGCAGAAAACTTTGATTGAATTTTGATCTAATGTTTGAAGTAAGTATTGAGAGAAGTATTTCTACAACTGATTTGTTCTGTTCATATTTAAGAGATTTTCTCTGATAATAGCGAATTCATTGAGTTTACTTACACTTAGTAAAGTGTTTTTTACAATATATTGATATTCAGTTGATATTAACTCTGTTTAGGGTTGTAACAGATCAAGAAATGAATGATTCATCCCATTGTTATATTTTCAAATTGTTGTCTCTGTTGTTATCCATTTCAGTTTTATATAATTAAATTACTTTATTTGCAAATAATTATCATGTGATTTATATTACTTTTAATAAAGTACCGGTAAATCTAAAAATAATTTAATTTATTTACTTATACAATGCATACAATGTAGGGGAAAACCCATAACTCATACTTGAAATTAGTTAACATGAATTCTTTATTGAAAGAGCAAATTTCTTTAACTTTACATGAGTTTAAACAAATGCAGTTATTCTTCTTGAAAATCATCTCATACTTGTGCATCATTATTCATCATTATTTATCTAATTAGTGTATAATATTTTAGGTTCAATCTTAAAAATTATTTCTCGTTATTGAATTAGGTTTGAAAAATAAATTACTAACAATTTTCCTCTAAGAGAAATTTTTAACTTAAAAATAGAGAAGACCGTAATTTTTAATCAAATACACTATTCTAATACTTGTTTCTAAGCTTTTAAACTCTACAATTATTTAATAGATTATAATTTTAAGTTTATATATAAATACTTAATTATATATTTATACTTATAAAACAAAATATACGTATACAAAATTTTTGTCAGAATTCAGGTTAGAGTTCATCGTAAACTAAGTTCAATAGTTCAAGAATAGTTCTAAATTAGAATTTGAAACTAGATATTTTTTTAAAATATTATTCATAATTGAATTTATAATGGAATGAGACTGAGTTTCTATTTCTCTGAAGTTATTACCAAAGTCGAATCAACTACAAACATAACCAAAATTGTACGAAACCAGAACTTATCCATTAAATATAATGTGCAAAGCATATAAATCCTATTGTATGTAATATTTGTTATTATGAAAGGGAGCCCTGAGAATACAGTGGAGCATTTCTTGCCATTCATTGCACCGAAATATATGAGCTAAGTTTGAATGAATCATAAATAGTTAATTGTGGATCTGATCATAAGCAAAGCCTATATACTGTAAATGTATCGTTTAATAACTTTTTCATTTCTTGCAATCATTTTATTAAAATTAAATGCGAAAATATTTAAATGAAACCAATCGGAAACTAAATTTTTAACTTATTATTTTTTTACTATTCACCGAAAATATGAAATTATATTTTATTTAACGTTAATTTGATGTAAACACTTAGCTAACTGTTTATCGATTTAATAAAAAGAAGTAGAATGAATCCCAAATGACATTTATCTGAATGCAAAACACATACGCAAGTCATTGGCATTATTCATACTGTTGTTTTTTAGCTATTATTAACTTAATAATTAAAAGTATGTCTTAATTCACATTTATCTTCGAAGTCTACAAAAATGAAACTAAACTAAAAGGCTGCGATTGATTTGGGAATTATCCTCGATTTTTATGGGCTGTAATGGTTTGTATACTCAACGTATACTCAATGCACTTCATCTATCAGATAATTAAAAGCATTTATCGAAATACTTTTATTTCTATTGCTTTAAAAAGTAAAATAATAGAACATAAGAGTTTTTTCGGAATCATCTTTAATATTGTGTACTGTGCTATAAATGATCAAAGTTTAACCCATAACTGTATATCTTAATAATAACTTAATTAATAATTATTTTACAATTCAAAACAATTACTTAATCCAAAGACTTTCTATTTAAAGAATTACGTTATCCGATGGCCTTTCATGTGTATTCTCTTCAAATCCGCTCAAAATTGTAGAAGAACTTAGTTATTGATGACTTATAGTAATGCTGAGCTGAAGCTTATAATAAAAAAATGATCAGATTATAAGTTCTAAAAGCCTGAGGCTCCGTGTAAGCCTTTGAAGAAACTCTAATAAGAATTTGAAGCTCATTTAGAATCTCATATATCTTAAGATTTGAAGTTTAGATTCTAAAAATGAAGAATCAGTATATGTATGCTATGAATCATAATTTCTTTCATAAAACTAAACTTTGCTGAAGTTTTACAATAATAAATTACGAAAAAAGATAGCTTTTTCACTTAAGAGATAAATTATATATTGAAAAATCTAAAGATAAATTTTACACATCACTTAAAAGACTTAATTACAAGTTTACATCACATCAACAGTTAATTAAATTTTGGATTAAAAAAACTTTAATATTAATTAAATATTTGAATAATTATTTAATATTCCATAAATTTAGTTAAAAAAAAGCCAGTGTTGATCATTAATTTGAAATTTTATGACAGAATAACAAACATTTTCTCGTTGTGTTGAAGAATCCAATTTTTTCAGGAATATAACTAATTTTTACTTATGATTTTATAATTTTTAGTCCTAAATCTGAAATTTTTTTATAAAAATCTTAGATAAACGATGATTTTTCCCTATTATAATTTTGTATGAAAAGAAACTTTAAAAATTGGCGCGAAAATTATTTTTTAAAAATTTTGTTGCAAAAGTTGTCTCAGAAAACCGATGAGCTTTCATTTTCTCAATTTTTCGAAAGCTCTGGAGCATTCGAGCCCTGGAAGCTCTGACACAGAGCTTCAAAAGAGTTAATTCTTGGTTTTAACAGATGCCCGTTCATTAAATAATTGACTGACTTGTGAGTTTACCCAGTATAGGATCAGCCCTTTGCTTCTTACTTGTTGTTCACTAAATTGGTTGTTCACACAGTAATGCATTACTGATTGAGTTTTTGCCATTTAAACTTTCCGTACAATAAAGTGTTTAAATAAATTATTTATTATTCATAATTAATGCTGAAAATAATTGCTCTCAGATTCATAAAAAAATATATTATCTTTGTCTTAAAGATATAATAAATGTTTAATGAAATGATTTTTTCACTAAATTAAATATTTAAAATATTAATTTTTTTATTTATTTTAAGGACAATATTTTTTTTATTAACTATTATTTATAACTTATTATTTTTTTGTTTCCACTAATGTATTACTATATTAAAATATATTAAATACAGATATCTGTATATGTAAAGGTTGTAAAGCATGTAAAGAACTTTGAGTTAAACTTTGGCTTTAGTTTAGAAATAAAGAGCTCTCAAAAATAAAGTATAAAATATCTGGTGTTTACATAATGCCAGTCAGGTATGAGTATTTTTTTATGAATTATGAATTTTTTGTTTTAACGTTTCTTTAAATTGTATCTCATTTTGAATGAATAAGATTCTATCCTTTATTTAAAATATTTTATCGATTTAATGCCATTTTTACTTCTATTTTTCAATTTACTTCACTATACTTTACAAAGTTTAAACTGACTAAAAGGCAAAACTATTTTTGGCCTTAAAGGTCGTTTGAATAGTAATTTTGAAGAACTCAACTTTCAGAAATACTTTGATGTTTTTTTATATTAAAGCAATGCATTGAGGCATTAGTATTATTGCAAATATAATACGAAAATTACAAACTCAAGGGAAACAAATCTGAGCCACAAATGTTCTATTAATTCTGAATAATTGTGAGGTTCTTTAAGCATCGTTACAAATCCTTTAACAGTATAAGGTTTACATTCAATTCTATGTTCATTTATGTTTTAAACTATAAAGTTTGGTCTATTTATACCAAACTTTAACTTTTGACTCAATAGTACTTTTGAATAATAACGTTTGTTATAATGAGAGTCTGTCTCTATTTTATGGGAATCACAAATTTTTTCTTTTACTTCTATCTTTAGTAAAATGTAAAATGAGTTCCGATCATAAAATACAGAGTAAAATAAGACTATATTTATTTTCCGAAGAACACGAAAATTGAGCATTTTTGCTACATTTTACGATTTTACGAAAAATCCGAAATTTTCTCGAAAATTTTCAAAATTTTGGAAATTTGAATTTTTATACTTTGATTTTCCCTAGTTTTATGAAAAGTTAAATATTTTGTTATTTGTTATGCTATTAGGAATTTAAACTTAATTTTAAAATTTGATGCGAAAACGTATTTTAAACAATTAGGCCCGTATGCACACTCGCATTTAAACCTGGTTTAGCTTAAACTCGGTTTAAATTTCAATAGTGCCTATGGGTTTTAAACCGAGTTTAAGCTAAACCAGGTTTAAATGCGAGTGTGCATACGGGCCTTAGACTTTAAAAATCTATCAGTTTTAACACTCCATCGTTTTTCTGTCAAAAGAATTTAAAAATATTTTGGGAAAATTATTTTTCTGACTATTTCTGATTATTTTTCTGATTTTTATTTTTCTAAAATTTTCTGACGCTTAAACTGAATTTGCACAAAAATTATAACCGAAAACGAGTGAGCTTTGAACACTCGATTTTTCTGATTTTGCACAAACTAACTCCACTGGAGCTTTGCCATTGTCTGCATTCAGAGAAACTGCAAAACATAACTTAAAAAACAATTAAACACTTAAATGTCATTTGTTTTTACTATTTCTTGGGCTACATAAGTATTAAAATCATTTACTCATTATCTTTTATTTTAAATTTTTTAATTGTAATTTCGGAAAACTTAACGAAATTTTCATATTTTAATTCCGAAATCACGCACCAAATTTTAAAGAATCAAATCCCAAAAAATAGAGACTCTGGTTATAATACATGCATTGCACACCTCTTTGTAGCGCTTTATTGGAACTAATATTAAAAGAAAAGTAGAATAGCGTTCTTTATATAAAATATACAATTTTTTAAATACAAACTATACTTCTGAATACATTTTTTGAAGTGATCTCGAGTTTCCTAGTCAATGCATAGAAAACCCCTTAAAGTTGTTTATGTTTCAACACATGACATAACATTAATGGGATTTATGAATAGTTTCTTCAATCGTATAAATTAAATTTTAAAAAATTAATTGAGTAGTTTTCAAAGCTTTAATTAATTTAAAGTCAAGTTTTTTAACGCCTTAAACTAATTATTATTTATATCTGTTATTTAAAAACTGTATAATTTAATTGTGCTGTATATAAGAATACGATGTGCTGCAAAACTCGGTCATTTCAAGAAATGTATTCAGACTTACTCTTACTTTTTATATAAGTTTTAGTTGTTTTTTTGTTTTATTAAAAATATATGAACTCTTTTTTATTAATCAATGATAAAACAATCAAATATATAATTTTACTTTCAATCAGTTAATAATAAAGAATTTCTCTATTTTAAAAGTAAAAAATGTTTTTACCTGTAATAAAGTCACTTTAAATAAACAAAATTGAATAAATGAATCAAATAAATCACTCGGTATTCTTCGCTATGATTTTTTAAAAGAATATTCCAATTTTGAGGTAAATGTTTATAGATTTATACTAAAATATTGTTATCAAACAATATTTACGCTCAATCATAAAAATAGATCAAATTTATCATTAGTTTTAAGTTTTGGATTTTGTGAGAAGAAACTTATTCTTTTAAATTAAACCAATTATGAGCAAATCATCATTTTCTTGACCAATTGTGACTCTTCAATATATTTTCTACTTGAAAGAAATGATTTTTTTTTGAAGAAATAAAACTATATAATAATATTCCATACAATAATTCTTTGACGATTTGTTTGCCAAAACTCGAATTTGGGCCATAAAAATATCTGATACAATAGGAAGGGAGGGAAAATATATTATCTTTAAAAATTTTATTTCACACTATAAACTGTATATTGCATTAAGTTTTTAGCAGTGTTGTCCCAGTTTCTGGAAAAATTAGAGTTTGAATTGCAGTTTCAGTTCCTGAAATGATTTGAGTTCCAGTTCGAGCTTCAGTTCCTGGAACTGATACATCACTAGTTTCTAGATACAAATTCAATAAAGGCAATAAAACAAAAATTTTTCAAATGTTTTAATAGAATTTTAGCAAAAAGCCATAACTTTCTGTTTCAGGTCAGTAGGAAATGACAATAGGGGTTTCATTTTTAAAATTAATTTTTGTTTATGTCACAAAATCTTGCAGGGATTTAAATATTCTTAAAGCGATTTTAAAGGCAATAAAAAAAATAATTTATGAGTAATGTATGTTTAATAACTTTACAATTGATTGAATTAAAATAAAAATAAATCCCTGATATATTGATATTTGATATTTTAAAACACTAATATAAAGCAACTTTTTCATAACTCAAGTGTGAAATTTTCTCTGATTATGAGACATAATATTAAATATTAAAGTTTAAAATTGTTTTATAATATTATATTTTCATAAAATTAAGAAAAATTGTATGACTACTACAACAAAATTATTATTTTTATTCAATATAAGTTATGGAATTTTGTATGAAATTTATTGTTTGTTAAACTGAATTATGAGACATATATACTCTTGAAATAACAAAATAATCAGATAAAAAACACATCAAATAAGAAAGAATAAAAAACGATAAATGCCCTTTTTAATAAGATTTTAGTGAATCTGTACAAAAATTTTCTCTATTCATCCATTCCTTAATTTTCAAGACTCACTCAAGTCAGTCAGGAGTGAATGTGTTTTGCAGTTCATGTTATTCATCTGTTTTCACTTAAGTTAAAAAAATAATTTAAGTGTTTCATTAGTTTTCTCTGTATTATAAGAGAATTCCATTAAAAATAAAAGAAGTTGAACGTGTTTTTTGAGTTAAAAAATTAATTATATCCCAAGTCTTTTCAAACCATTATTTCATTTACTTTAAAAAGAAAACGAATTCATTTATTAAGAACTTTCATTAAAAATCAAAGAATCGTAAAAATTTAGAGAAAATTGCAATACTGAACAACATTTGCACATAAATTTATTTATTATTGAACTTATGTTTGCAAAACATCTATAATTAAATTTTGTGGTTATGTATTATTTGAATGTAATTCAAAAGTATAAGGAATATAACTATTGTTGTTTTTAAATAGAGTTGTTTTCCAATTTGCAATTCGCTTACATTTCTGTATATTTTACTTTTAATACTTTTGTTTCATATACAACACAACACAGTGTTATACAACACTAGCTTAACCATAATATTTGATTTATGATTTATTTTTTGTTTATTACAAAATTGCACAAAAAATATGAACTTTTAATTATGAAACGACACGCGATATATTGTGTGACAACCGATTAGTATCATAAACTAAATACTGTATTTGAAAAAATGATCAAAATGTTTATACTGTGCCTTATACTAGTATGAGTCTCAAAACTGTGAACCAGTGGACCTCAGATACTCTCTCAGAATATCAAAGGATCTCAAATATCTTTTGATTATACCTTGAAAGAAGATTTTTCAAAGTTTAATATAAGTATTTTTGTATATGAATTTAATTTTGCATTAGATTTATATAACTTATGTAAAAATTCTCAATCTAAGGAATATATTATAAAAATTCTAAAATGATATTAGAGAAAAGTATAGCGATTTACTCGAGAAATCTTTTCAGAATTTTTTCTTTAATATCAGTTTTGAGGATCAGTTTGAATAATAAATGAGAACAATCTTTATATTAAGATTTTATTTGTAGGCCAACTCTTTTGAAAATAAAGTGAAGGGTCACAAAGCTGATTGAGTATAGAATCAACAATTTTAATGTTCACAATATGTTTGTTTTTGTCATTTTTACTGACTATGGCTATCGATATATTCAATTTTCTATTACGTGTGTCCCCAGTGAGCAAAATTCTATTAAAATGGATGATATGTTTAATAATAATCAGAAAACATAATAGAAGTTCATAAGATTCTGTTAAAGACAATTTCATATTGAATATGAATAATCTATGTATTCAGCAAAAGAATGTAATTTTACTCGAATAAAATATTTTTAAATACCTGTAAATAAAATTCTTACACTTAATGTTTTGGTGCTCGTGCTCTCTACTCGGGGTCAGGAACTCAAGCAATAAAAATGACCGTTTCAATAAGAAATATTTATAGAATTTGATTGTTTTAATGAAATGATTAAACCCAAGCGGTGGACAGACATCTGCCATAATCCTAGCCTTAATTTGCAATGTTAAAACTCTTCTCTGAAGGTAAACCAAATATGTTTTGTAAGTTTTCTATGAGTCTTTCAGTATTGCATATATTCCAATAAATATATAATAAATCAAATAAAATGAATAAAATCAAAGGGAAAGTTTAGAGTTTTTGTTCAACACAATATTTGACTTTTACATAAAAATTGTGTATAAGTACTAAATTTATAAACCTCTAAATTTAAAATTTTGTTTTGAGTAAAATCATAAGAATTGCATTTCAATTCATTAGAAATGTGTTATTTTAAAGATTGAATGAACTAAAAGTTTAGAGTAATATTTTATGATTAAAATTATACATTTAATTAATTAAATTAATATTTGATGTTTCCAACAAAATACTTTTGCTGTGTCTGTACAATATATTTTCGCGAAATGCATTATTTAATTTTTTTATAACTATTGTTTGGTAAAACTGTTACATTTATTTCTAGGCTCAGCGAGTATTTAAAAAAAAATACGTTTGAAAACACGTTCTTGAAGTTGAAATAAAATTATAATGGAATTCATTTTAACAATTATTACTTCAATTTGCACAAAGAATTGTTAGAGAATGAGTTTAAAGTTAACTTATATTTGAGTCTATAGAAAATATTGATATAAGTCATTAACGTTGAGTACGTTGAGTACAAGTTGAATAGAGTCTGAAATGTGATAAATTGAACAGATTATTCGGTAATAAAATAAGAGTTATCTTAATTGAAAGGTGCCACTATAAAAGACATTCTACTTTAACAAATTGCAAGAAATAACTTGAATAAAAGAAAATTTTTAGTGAATAGTAATCTTTAATAAAATGAAATATAATGTACTCATTTCACAATCATTTTCGCTCTGTTTCTCAATAATGAGAAGCATTAATAGAATTGGATGCTTAATCTCATTGAAAATTTTATATCTTCAATAACTTACAATTGCGTCCTAAACAGCAATGCAGACAAATCATAAAAATAATTGCTGACGAGTACTCACTTGTGAAAACCAATCGATCAAAAACCCAATGTGTCGCACATCATACCACTTGTTTCTTTTACAGTATGGATGACATCCAAAAACTAGACCTAAGCGATACTTTTATTACTTTATTTCATGGTTAACAATAGTAATTATTGAACGGTTTCTATCTTATAATTTTTCTCTATTGTACTGTAAGTTACTATAGATTTATATAAAGTATATATTTTTTACTTCGTTTGGCGGAACCCTTTAACCTATTCTTTTGCTTGTATCCTACTGTCCAGTCTCTTGTTTTATGTTTAATTTAAAAGTTATGCACTAAAATATTTTTTAACATAATATACATTTGTATATTAAGCATGCATTAGGTTTCTGAATATTCGTTTCATAAAATTGCAATAATTGACTTATAAAAATGCAAATTTGAAGATTAATATAATTTTACAGTGAATAAAAATAAGGAAACTATTGTAAATAAGATTTCTTGAGAAAAATTATATCTGAAATATTCAATATTATACATTAAGTAGATTTTTAGAATTTTATACCTTATTCCTAAGTGAATAAATGAATATATTTTCATATCGAGAATACTTAAATGAGAAAATATATTCAAAATTTTATAATAGAGAAAAATCTTTTGGAGAAGATTTAAAAAGTATTGAATTTATCATCAAACTAACTAACTCTTGAATATCAATAAGAAACACAAGTGTTTGTCAAGATTTTTAAAAAAGTATAACATTGTACTCGATTTTGTGATTTACCATTTTTTTTATCTTTAAGCAAAGTTAAGGGATATAGTTGAGGATGTGCTCCAGTCTCTTGTAAGTTTCATATTTCACTTCATTACTTCATTTGAAAAGTATTAGTTTAGGTTAGATTTTAGTGCAAAGCATTTACACGAAAAGGCAGCTTACAGGAGACTGGAGCACATCCTGGACTATAGTCAAGTTTAGCCAATCGAATATTTAGATTAACAGACAGATTAGGTTCGTTTAGATATGGTGGCGGGTCTTCAATTTTTTGGTAATAAAACCTCAATCTGATTGCATTTGATTATTGCATTCAGAATCACATCATTTCAGGATTTTTCATTACATTATTGAGGAATCACACATATACTGACATTATTTTTTAATAAAATAGAAAAAAATTATGCAAATAGGGCTCAGCTCAATACCTTTGAAACTCAAACTTAATTAGCCAAAGATTTAACGAAGCTCAGGCTCACTCTTATTTCTTATAAACTCTCCAGAGATATCATAACTGAAAGTTTAAGAGTTTGACTCTTAATTATTATCTTTGATTATTATTCATCATAATTATCTATCGATTTTAACGAAAGCTGATGATGTGTTAGATTTTTAGTGAGAAAATACATATAAAAGATGTAAATCTGCAAAGACTTTCCTTTAGGAAAAGATATACAACAAATGCTTTTTAAAGCTTTTAAGATAAAAACATTATAATTGTAAAAATTTAAAGAGTTTGCGATAAATATTTTTTTGTCTTAATGCTTGTGAATTATCTCAAATAAGATTTTGATTAAATGCCTCAATTTATGCAATGCTTTAAAAATGAAATCAGTTTCAGATTTCCTTCTCTTTGGTAAAGTCATTTTCATAGCCAAACTCCACCACCAATTTTTAAAAAATATTTTAGTGAAAATTAGATTAAAATTAAACATAAGTTTCGTTCACGAAATTACTCTTAAAATTTAGACCGTGAGGTGGGCCGGTGTGAATTTGCGAAAATATAATTTTTTTTGTTTACGGAACTTTCAAAAAACTTTATGCTTTTATTTCCAAACATAAACAAATTTTAAGTTCGTTTTAGTATTCCTTAATTCGACTCAAAATATAGGTATGTCTTTAAAAAATAATATTCTGACAATTTTTATTACAGTTACTGTTGTATTAGTTCCAAAATTTCATTTGATTTTCAGTTCCTGAGAAAAATTAGTTTGAGTTTGAGTTCGAGTTCCAGGAACTGATACATCACTCATTACAGTATTTGGAATCGTTTGAACATTTTAAATGTAGCTTTAAGTCAACCAAAATAATTGGACATTTCTAGAAATACGACTCTTATTTTTTTAGCTTAAAAATTAATTAAATTTGATCACATTTAATGGTAATCATTTTCAACTGTGTTCCAACTCATATATCATTTTAAAAAATTCATGTATTTGTGCTGATATATTAATATCCCTTACTTCTGGTAGAAAACTCTCATTTATTTTTTGAATTAAATGAATTTTAAATTAGGCTTTTTTACATACAAAATGAATTGTTTGAATGTTTGCTTTTTAGGCACCGAAAGCTTTTATATCTAATGCTAAGTATTTGAGGGAAACAGTCGTAAACATTAAATTAAGTTTTAGCATAAATAACTCATTACCAAAGACCGAACATATTCGGAAATTGTATTTTTGTTGTATAACAATAAATCGAAAATTTTTATCAGATCGGATGTTTCACTTACTCCTTGTCCTTGTTTTAAGGCTTTGAAAATGACAGACCAAATGAAAAACAAGTTGTTGACCAATTGTATAATACTTGTAGTATAGCTTTATTTCACAGAATATTCAATCTTTGAGGGAAGACTAGCCTTTTGCTCAAATCGGAAATGCTATCAAATATTAACTGAAAAAAATATTTGTTTAAGCTCAGAGTTTAGTCACAATAATTTTGACATTTTTGAAATTATATCTCGTACACAAGTATACATGACTGACCTTTTTGAACTATTACAAGTCTTAATTTTCAAAGTAATGATTAATGGATTTTGAACTAAAGAGATATTTAAATTTATGTATAACAAAAAGTTCAATTCTAACGTTATTTTATTCATAAAAACATTTAGAGTTTAACTTTTATTAAGAGATAAAAGTTGGAAAATAGTCTTCAAATATATGACTAGTAATATACGTCAGGTATTGAATTTGGTAAAGTATTTTTATCCCTAAAATAATTTGGACTTTTCTCAAAAGGTATAGC
>JAQGCH010000637.1:0-20912 GCA_034699485.1 Nanhermannia elegantula | reverse complement strand
TTTTGTCAACAAAAAAGTTTTTTGTCATTCAATTTATTAATTTTTTCGACTATTTATTGAAATTTAATGCATTTTATTAATTTGAAAACTTTTTTTGGGTTATGTATAAAAAAATTTCAATTTTAGATTCATTTGTTTAGTAAGAGCTCAGGAATTGATTGGTGTCCTATTTTACTAGTTGTTAGAGTTCATAAGTACTAGTTTTGTAGCTTTTACTATGTTTTGAATTTGTTATGAGTGAATAGTATTGAGTTATTTAATGTGTTGTTCACTTGGTTACCAATGATGGTCTTCTGTGGCAATAATAGTAAAGCTGATGATGACGATCGAAGACTAATAAGTGTTGAACAATTACAGTTTAATAGCAATTGTAAGTAAGCCTTTAATCTCATGAAATAAACCTCTTTTTTAAAGTTCCAACAGTTATGTTATTATAATTATGTTATTTCTTGACATTAATAATTGTGCCCAACTCTTAGTTTATGTAATTTTAAAGCTGAGTTATTGTTTTTTAAGCCGTGAGAATATTTAGAGGGCTTGACCTAAACTTAAAAACAGGATTCTGTGAGAGTAGAAAACTAGATATAACTTAAAGGTATTACTTATTCAAATACTAGCATTTATATTGAAAATGAAATTTTTCTATTAAATTATATGTTTGCATTATAAGTGCAGTTAATCCCCTTTAGAGTGAATTCATTTATAGTTTAAATCGCTTATAGTTAAACTCCGTTATAGTAAATGCATTGATCTTTCCGTCATTTCATAAAGCTTTAAAGGAGTTAAAGTTTAACTGTTAAACTATATTCATTTATAAATAATGTTGTCCATAGGCTCAGGCTGAGCCTAGGCTCGGCTCGAGGAGAATTTTGGAGGCTAAGGCTTAAGCTCGATGGGTTTTGAGCCTAGGCTCAGTAGGCTTAGGGTCAAACTCAACTTATAGAGACTGATGGAATTAAAATTTTAATACAATTCAAAATAATTTAATATTTTGATTTATTTGAATAAATATCATATGATATGATATTTATGATTCATTCTAAGCTATAAAATGAACAAATGAATCTGTATATGAATGAGTTTAAATATATTTTTCATTTGAAACAAGTCAATAATCCATAAACTTGTCTATTAGCTAAGGCGAGGCTAGCCTAGGCTTCAGGCTCGTTTCGAGGAGATATTTAGAGGCTCAGGCTCTAGGTTTTACATCTAGGCTCTATGGTTTGACCCCAGGCTAAGACTCAAGCTTTGTTGATTATGAGCCTAGGCTCAGGCTCGGAGTTTTTGAGCCTATGGGCAACATTATTTATAAAGCGAATACTTTATTTGAAACTTTATTAAGAGTTATTTGATATTTTATTTGATGGGCTCGTTATATAAAGTGAACATCACTGTCATTAAACTTTGAAACTTAAATAGAGTACAGCTGTTTTCATAATAAATAGTAAAAGTACATAAAATACTTCATTTTTTGAGTGAAATATTTAGCATAAGGTTTCCTGATTTCCGTTTATACCAGTTTAGCATCAGTTTACTATTGGACCGACTATATTCTAAGCTGAGTATACTGTTACTCAATATACTGACTGTATTATTATGAAAATATTTGAATAATTTTGTTACTCAGCTAAAAGTTTAATAAAACATATTTTTGATTTATTCAGTAACTCAAGTCTTCAGAAGTACTTTGCTTTAGAAAAAAAAACTTTTTGTTTATTAAACTTTTCATTGAAATTATTGTTATTTTTTTTTTATTAAACTTCAACCATTAATATATTCTGAGAAAAATACTTTAATTCTCAATAACAAGAGTCTCACTCTTTTGATAAATAGTAAATTATTTTGAAAGTATGAGTTATACTATAATTAGCATTTCAAGGCTTTCATATGAATAAATTATATTCTATTTAATACTGGAAGTGAAATATTTGTTTATCACGTTTCAATTCATATTTCAATAAAAGTTATTTAAAGAATTCTTATATATAAAAGTATTGAAACATTACCCTAAAAAACTTATTTTTGTTCTTAAAATTTGTTTGAAAGTTAGAATATACGTTTATCTCTATATACACCACAAGTGAGATGTAAATCAAGCTAAAAAAGTGAGCTTTTATTTTAGTAGTTCAACGTTTCGCTTGAGTTCAACTACACATCAGTTGTTGAATACATTACTACCAGTAGAGTGTACTCTCGACTTCACCCCTCATTAACCCCTGCATCTAACCGACAGTACCATAAGTTGCTTTCACTCCACAAAATAAATAATAATAATGTAAAACATTTTATTGTCTGCGAATACAAACTCAATACAATCCACTGATTAATCTCAATCCATATTTCATATAACAAATAAAGAGACAATTTATAAAAAAAAGTTTATTATTACCACAAATAATATAAAATAAATTTGATTTATCGTTTCCGCTCATATTTAATTTATTTAAACAAAATTAATTATATTTATATCATTCTTTAGCTGCTTTTGAAGCCTTACGTGCAAGTATAGAGGCATTAGACGATAGAGTGCCCGGCGCTAGAAATACAGACTTAATATTTTTGAAAGGTTTAATGGATTCTCCGGTCATGAATTCACTCGTTAAAGTTCAAGACAAGTTGGAGGGCACTAATGGTGATAATAGAAGACGAATAGATAGTGAAACTGGAGAGACGACAAGTCTGTTACAGGATGTGAAGCGATTGTGCAGTAAAATGAGTTTAAAAAATAGAAATGCAGCTGAACTTAATTTACTATTGAATAGTCCACATGTTGGAGCACTAGCTGAAGCTCATGATATCGTTGTCCATAAGGCTTATGATGAGCCCGAGTTTGGCGAAGAGTCTTATGAGATGGAAGTGTTTGGAAGTGAAAACTACGAGTCCGGAGATATGCCACAAAATGCTATCCGAATGGTAGGGATTCGTAAGTCTAATGATGAACCCTTAGGTATGAATAGTTTGTTAAGCTTTGTTAATACTGTTGTTTCCGTTCCAACTTTTGATTTCAGTTTCAGTTCTTGGAACTCAAATCAACACTAGTTTTTAGTCAAACATTTTCAATCTATTTATTCAACAATTTTTAATAATATATCTGTTATTTTCAACAATTAAATCTTTTTAATTGATTTTTTAATTTTTACACGTTTTAAGTTTTCAAAAGAGTTAGACCTTTGTGTGAATGAAGTTTCTAAAAATTTTGTTCATTTAAAAAATCATTACTGTCTTCTATGATTCATCTTTAATAATAAAACTTTATTTTAATTATAAATTGGGTCAAAATTAATTTTATTCATTGATGACGTTAGCGATTAGTACTGACACAAGCATTTTCCAATTCATGTGAATCTTTGAAATTATTGTTTCCTTTTTTAGTTTAAATAAAATACGCTTCGGTTTCAGTTCCATTTATTACATTATCGAAGCGCTTCAATTATGTAAATATAGATTATTTATATATAGATTTGTATTAAATTTTATACATTTATATATAGATAATTAGTTGAATGTAAAGGAACTAATCAACCACTCTATAGATAAAGAGTTTTAAATAGCTTTTAAATCCGTATAATAAAAGTATTGTTATATAGTTAGCCTTATTTGAATTTTTTGAAAATTTTTATAATGGAAATTCTCAATTATAAACTTATTATTGTTAAATACGGACACATATACACATAATGACATCATTTTTCTTATAATATAGATAGGGTTCACGAAAATAGGAAAATGAAAATGTTTTAAAACGTTTTAAAATGTTTTTTAATGTTCCAAAATGTTTTAAAATACTTCGGCAGATATTGGTTGACCGCTTTTAACACTCGAGTTAAACAATTTTAAATGAATTAACTTACAGCTAATTCTAAGCTAAGGTGACCAACCATTCAATTATGAAAAGATTTACGACAGTTTTATCGGTTTTATTGTGTGAATGCGTTTTAGTAATTGTTTTAAATAATTTTGATACGTTATATATAATTGTTTTAAAACAGTGTTTTAAAACATTGTTTTAAAACAAATGTTTTATAACAAACAACCCTAAATATAGATAAACAAAATACCTAATAATGTTTTTATGCTTAAATCAAGTCGAAGTACAGTAGTTTTCTATCACTTATAGCAATATTGTTTCAGTGCATTGAAGTCTATTAGAAAAATAAATAATTAAATTGAGATCTTATCTAATCTTATATTAAATGAATTCATAATTAATAGCCTTAATAGCCTTAAATTCAATGAAAAGCTCACTTTTAAATAGAGGTAATCTTAAAATTGAATTAATTCCTAATAATAGGTATGACAGTAAAAGTTGAAGATAATATGGTAGTGATCGCAAGAATACTATCCGGAGGTCTCATTGATAGACAAGGATTACTACATGTTGGGGATGTCATACTTGAAGTGAATGGCGAAGAGATCGATAGTCCCGAACAACTTCAGGAACAATTGAAGAAATCGAAAGGAGGGCTCACTTTGAAAGTATCGCCTTCTAGTCGAGACTCTATACAGACGTCAACTTCTTATATGAGAGCACTATATAATTACGATCCAAATCAAGACAGTCTTCTCCCGTGCAGGGAAGTAGGCCTAACCTTCAAACAGGGAGAGATTCTTGAGATCCTGAATCAAGAGGACCCCAATTGGTGGCAAGTGAGTAGACATCACTTATTTATGCATTAAATTTTTGTTACAATCAATTGAAAAACTGTGGTGTAAGAGACATCCTCATTATAATGAAAATTCATTATAATAGTTATTTAATAACATTAGTTCCTAAAGCAGATCAAACCTTTCAATGCGTATAACGAGATATCACAACAATGTGTTCACTATAGCGAGAGATTCATTAGAACCAGATTATAACGAGAGTCTATTGTAATTTTTTTTATTGCTGTTTAATCTTTTTTTGACTTTTATTTGATTGAAAAAATAAATTTTTTGAAACTCGATTCAGAGTTATTACAGAAACAAAGATTAAGTGATTGATTAGGCGTTGATTAGCGATTAAATGATTGTTTTGTATTTCATATATTTATTTACGCATATCATGTAATTATGATTTTCTAATCCCACACTTTAATAATCAATTGTTATGCAACTGTTCTTGAACTTGGGGCTCGTGATCCACCTGTACTTGTATAACATGTTAAAAGATCTGCAGATATAATGGAAACTCCTTTCCATTGATAATCAGCACTCAAATTGATGACTTCAAATATAAATATATATTCAACTCATTTACAGGATATAAATATAATTTGAATTTATTCCTCAAATAACTCTTTTAAACCAGATATTTATCATTTCAGAACATAATAGCCACTAAATATTTTTATGAACGTTTTAGTAATAAATTTTATGTAAGATTTTCAGTATCTTTTAGATCTAACATAAGAACACAATAAACTCATCAAAATATACTATAATCTGAAACATCGGAAAAATAGTGTTAATTAATGCAAAAAAAACTTAAGAAAAATTAATTATATATAATCTTAAAAAAAGTTTCAAAACAATTAATATAATTATATCAACAATTAATTACTAAATATCACAGGCGAGAAAAGTTGACTCACCTAACAGTCACGCAGGGCTTATACCATCACAAGAGCTCGAGGAGAGGAGGAGAGCATTTGTTAGGCCAGAGTTTGATTACGCGACCAAAACAAGTATTTGTGGCACAAAAATAACAAAGAAAAAGAAGAAAGAGATGTATCAGTTGCAGGCGAACGCCGAGTTTGATAAGGCAGAGCTCATACTATACGAAGAGGTTTGTCGAACACCACCTTTCGAGAGAAAGACATTAGTCTTAGTCGGGGCGCAAGGCGTCGGCCGAAGGTCTTTGAAATCTCGACTTATAAGCTATGATACCGATAGGTTTGCGACTCCATTACCACACACTTCAAGACCTATAAGGGAAGGAGAAATAGATGGAAAACAGTATCATTTTGTGAGACGGGATATTATGGACTCAGACATTGCGGACAATAAATATTTAGAATATGGAGAATTTCAGGAACATCTCTATGGGACCAAATTAGACTCTATTCGTGCAATCATCAGATCCGGGAGAATGTGTGTCGTCGACTGCAATCCACAGGTATTTTGACTTTTCCTACTTTTTTGGTTAACTTTTTGTATAATTTATATGTTTATATGTTTTTATTTTTTCTCTAGTGTCTAAAAATGCTAAAAACAGCTGAATTTATGCCATATATTGTGTTCATCGCTGCTCCACCTTTAGATCAGTTACGATATATGCATGAGTTTAACAGACATAATCAGGGATTGGGTGGATCTCGAAGTCTTACAGTAAGTATTTAATTAATTATCAATAATAAAAAGTATAGATTGTTATTACACTAATACATCGTTATAGTTATAGTCAATACAAACTTCTAGTCTCCAACGATTCACTATAACGAGGTTTTTACTGTAATTACCTTTCAATTATTTGTAATAAATTATTTGGATTGAATCCAAGCTATGTTTTATTCTATAATTTTATTTTAATTAATTCATAGGGAGGTTGAATTTGTTTTACTATTGAATAAATCAAACATTTGATTAAATCATGTTTTTGATAATTATGACGGAAATGTGTTGAGTCGTTTGCAATCAGAATTGCATAAAACTTATCGCTATAATTTTCAAAAGTGAATAACGAGATAAAAGTTTTTAATTAAATCTTTTTTACCAACTTTGAGATAAAATATTTCATTTTAATCAAAACTTATATTATATACAAATTTTATTGAATATATGAATTTTTAACTCATTAAAGTATAAGTTTATAACAAAATAAATCTTATTTTTGTCAATCAATTATTTTAAAAATAAGACGAAATTCGAAAATTGATAAAAAAATCAATTTTATTCACAATCCATACTATTAAAGAATATTTGAATTTTGAATTCAATTTATATGTAATATATTCTTATTAACCATTATTTAATTCTCAACTTTTCTTAAATAAACAGTTTGATAGAGCACTGGGTCGTCACAGTTCACGTCGCGTTCGGACACTTCAATCTCTGGCCTCTTTCTATGAGGACGAAGACCTTCAGGTCACTGTCGAAGAGAGTGCACGTCTTCAGCGCGCTTATGAAAAATATTTTGATATCATTATTACTAATAATAATTTCGAAAAAACATTCGAACAATTAAGAGATGCGGTCGACTCTCTCACTATTGAGCATCAGTGGGTGCCTATCAATTGGGTTTATAGTAGTGAATAGAAATTGCAATATTTGTGGCCTTTTTATATATGTCGTGCATTTTATACTTTCAATTCATGTCAATCATTGTTTTTTGAGATAATAATAAAGTTTTCATTGCAATTATATTTTGATTGCTTTTTATTAACAATTGTTTTTAATTTTCAAATTCTTGGTTAAACATTTTTAGCTGAAAAATGTTTATTACAGAGTGCTGTAAATGAATTAGGATTAAGAGGATTAAGGGCTCAGTCATGAATAGCGTTGGTTAATTACCATAATTTACCGAAATTTACATGAAATTTTTGAAAATTACTTGTAAAAATTGTAATTTATGTAAAATACTAATTTAGATCTAATTTTTTAAAACTTTTATTTAATTATTAGCATTCGATATCTCTGTCATATTCTCTTTCCATATGAATAAGTTTTTGGAAGAAGTTTACTTATATTTTGCAAATTTCTCAAATTTGCTGTATATGTTATTAGAGAAAAGCTGTCAAATTTAAGGTCTAATTAACTTTAACTAAAGAACTTTTATTAACTTTAAAATAGACCCATTAGTAAAATAGGCCGATTCGGGGTTCTTTAGTCCGGTTTAATAAACTTCATTAAATTCGGGTTTTGTCGAGTTTGACCCGAAAATTTATTTACAATTCATAAATTCCAAAACTTTACATTTTAAGGCTTGAGATAAGAGGCTTGCGGTTTAAAAATGACAAAAAGGTTCAAAACTTTATCATAATTATCATTTTTTAATTTAGTGTTACAAAGAATGTTAAGAATTTGTTGAAAACCCAATTCTCAACTATTAGTTGATTTTAAATTTTTTCATTATTTGACATATACTAGTAATTTATTATATTTAGGTATTCATTTTTAAGTCATTTTCATGTCATTTTCAAAAATTACAAGTAGAACAATGCTAGTCATCAAATTGTTCTGTCCTAATGGTCAACTGCTTTTCAGGTCATCAATACCAGATCAATACCAGATCAATACCAGATCAATACCAGATCAATACCAGATCAATACCAGATCAATACCTTAATACCAAATAAAAACTATAATTTTTTGCAATACTCCGCCGGTACTTAAATGTGTATATTGTGAACTTCAGTTATTCAGCAGTGAAATAAGGAAATAAAAAATTTTCGTAACAAATATTCAGTCATTTATTTGAAGATTTATTATAATTAATTGTTGTATTGAAAAAGAAATGATTTTAGAAGTACTCAAACATAATAAACATTTACTTTAAAATTCTTTTATTTAAGTGACAAATAGGTCGAACATTTAATACACTTTTGTTTAAATGATTTGAGACTCACGCTATTTATAATTATTTTATGACATTTTAAAGTTTAAATTTTTTTTATAAAACTTTCATTTTTAAGCGTAAAAAATTTTTTTAATGTGTTATAAAATGTAAATTTATATAATTAATAGATTGTCGCAAAAGTTTATTAAATTAAGCAAAACTTAATTTACTCAAAAAGAGTTTTAAAGTTTTAATGATTAATAAGTTTTAAAAACTGATTCAAACCTATGAATAATTTGATTAGAATTACATATGAATAAAGTAACATTTGATTTGAAAGAATATCAGAAAATAGAAAATACAATCTTTTTATTGGTGAATAAGAAGTTATACAAAATTTAAACAAATTTTATTCCAGATTTTGATACTAAATTAGATATTTTACAAGTTTAATAACTAGGGCGTCTATCTTTAGATGAATATTTTTGTGTTTTAGATACCTAAAATTTGACAAATAGTTGCTTAAAAATGGTGTTTATTTTATGTCAAATATCCCGAAATAACTATTTTTTATAATCCATGAATCCGAAAAACTTTTTGGAAAATCCTGAAAATGGAGAGGTGGCCAAAATACATTAGTTTTCTTATACAATTTTTGTGTAGAATCATTTTTTGAGCCAAGAAATATTTTAAATTATTTTTGCGCCAATTTTTAAAAAAAATTTTAATAAAAAAATATGATATCTGGAAAACTCATCGTTTTTCTAAAACATTTTCTACAAAAGACCTGAAAAAGTTATTTAGACCTAAAAATAGGGAAAATAGGTGCCAACCACTAAAATAGGTGATTTTAGATGATTATAAAATCTCCCAAAATGCTTGTTTTTGTGCCATTTGTGCACATCTGAACCCCAGATTCGATAGCAATTATAATAAAAAATAGTTAAACACCTGAACAAAGACGCCTTATTAATAACATAATTATGTAAAGAGTTAGCGCTTACTGACAAAAAATATCGATTTTGATATTAAAGGTTATTAACACTTTTTTAGCTAAAAATTGGGCTTAAATTGAAGATTCATTAAATTTTTCTTAGTGTACAGTCTCGGCAGAACTCCATTTTATCTTATTTACTATCATTTATTTGATAAGACTTATAAAATTTCGAATAAGTTTTATCAAAATTTGAATCAACAAAACCGATGAGACACTAATAAAACATTGAGTCAAACTATAATTACAATTATTTGTTATTTATCAAAATGAAAGCATATCTTCAATTCATTTTAAAATTAATAAATTTCATACTTAACTGTGATTTTAAATATATTTGATTTGACCGTTATACTGGTATTAGATTAAGAAAATAATTATAAATTTTAATAAACTTCATATATTTATGAATTAAGATATACTGTATATGCTTTAAACTTGATATTCTTAAATTTAATCGAATTTAATGAAAATATTGGTTCATATAAACTAATAATAATTGTTGCCTAAAGTAGAGGCTATATTAACATGAAATTCAAAATATAATTACCGATAGTTTTAAAAAGTCTATAATAACAAAAATAGAATGAAGTTGAAATCGGTTGGAATCAGTCACTAAAATATAAAATATTAGAAAATAGAGAGAAAGGGCCACTTGCTCTACATTGAATAAACCTTGCGTTTGTCGGTATAAACCATTTCTGTCAATTTTCTTTTCAAATGAACAGAAAAGTTGTTTCAATTTATGACTATTGAGGGAAAAAGACATTAAAGAAATTTACATTTGTTTGGCTCTTAACTTTATTTTAAGCAGTTTATAAACACTATTTTTTAAACTATTGCCTTCTGTGGTTCAGAGTGAAAAATCTAATTTTTATGATCGAGAGATTTTGTGATTATAAGAAGATTTAATATAAATAAAAGTTTTATATTCGACTTCAATATAAGCGGAGTTTTTAACATTAGACGTGTAGCAAAACAAACGAATAGTCTAAAACTGTTCATTATAACGAGAGTTTACTGTAATACCAAAAGTTGAAAAATGAATACTTAAATTCCGCAAAAAATAATCATCTTTTGTAAGATTCGGTGAGAGTTAGAATTTGATGACTATTTCTACGAAAGATTAACAAATAATTTATTTTATAGCACGTACTGGTATTTGAATGGCATCCGTAACCAACAAAAGCTATGCTATGCGTAACACAATCAGTAAGTTAGAAATGAATCATAAAAGATATGTCCGATTTTATATATAAAATTTCCTAAATCACCGATTATTTTGAAACTTTTTTATTGAAATGTTGATTAAATATGAGCAGAAGTTTCATTCATGAGAAGGCTGATAAACCACGGGATGGACCGGGGCTAATTTTTTTATTAATATATTTAAAATTTAAATCACACAAAAACCGTTAGAGATAATTTGAAAATTTTTTTACTAAAAATATTCTTTCACAATGTTCTTTTAGGAAAAAAAAATTGGTGATTAAAAAAATTATTTTTCAAAAATTACGGCAAAAATTATTTTTCAAAGCGGTTTTTAAATATGGCGCCCCTCGAGACTATAAATAATTTTTTCACCAATAATGCATTATAACTTGTACTTTCACATATATTTTTTGCGTCAATAGTCTCGAGGGGCGCCATATTTAAAAACCGCTTTGAAAAATAATTTTTGCCGTAATTTTTGAAACATAATTTTTTTAATTACCAATTTTTTTCCTAAAAGAACATTATGAAAGAATATTTTCAAATTATCTCTAACGGTTTTTGTGTGATTTAAAGTTTAAATATATTAATAAAAAATTAGCCCCGGCCCATCCCGTAGTTTATCAGCCTTCTCATGAATGAAACTTCTGCTCATATTTAAACATTCAATAAAAAAAGTTTCAAAATAATCGGTGATTTAGGAAATTTGATATATAAAATCGGACACATCTTTTCTAAAACAATAAAATGATTTATAAATGTTAAGCAAAACATGTTTTTTAAATACATACTCTTTTATAGTTTTAAAGAATTTTCAAATGTGGTGCCACCGAAACACTCAATATAGTCTTGAGTAACATATTGTGAATGAATAATTGATTTGCACTTAGTTTGCAACATATTGGTTGCACCACATAATGTGTCCACATTCCAAATAATATTAGGTGTGATTCCCATATAACGCCGTTTCCACTAATTTTTTCCTATAAGATATATCAAAATTTGCATTTAATTGGGTTGGTGTACATCGAAACTAGAAGTGCGAGCGAAGGGGGTCGGGTTCCTGTTTATGAACCCTAAGGTGTTCATAGAAATTCCATTTATTATTCGCACTCTATTCACATTGAGGCCAATCACAAGTTAATTTTACTCCAATATGATTTAATTTATGTGCATACAGACCAGCTCTATGTTTAAAACTTTTATTGCAATTATTAAAATCACATTTAAATGTCTTTCCTGTGAATAAACCAAAAGGTGTACTGAAAGAATAGACTTCTTTTTCGCACTATATTTACATTGAGGCCAAACACAGACAAATGTTTTATCAGTTTTTTTCATATTTTCATACTTTTGAACACAATTTATATGTTCTTTAATAGAAATTTTAAAAATATAATTATTATTATATTGACTCATATTTTGATTTATTGATTGATTAACTTTTTTGCATTAATTGACAAAATTAATAATTAATAAACTGATAATAATTTTGAAATTCATGATTACATTAATTAATATTTTTGTGTATTTTTTCACATCTAATAATTGAAACACATTTTTACAAATTTTATTAATTATATTAAGACATAAATGATTCACTTCTTCCTCATTATTAGATATATTTTATAAGAAATTTACTTTTAAAGTGTTCTAAAAATAATAAATATCTGAAATAATATTAATTAATTTCATTTTAATATTTGTTTTTGTTGTTTGTTAACAATAAACTTCTCTGTATCGCACACATAAATACATTGATTGCAATAATGAAAGCCTAATACATGTCAGAGATCTCTTTTTAAAACACTCTTTAACATCCGTTTAACCCTCGAAAGTCTTGTGATGATTGCAAGTGTTGTCACGTATTTATAATTTATTTTATTTTAAAGTTTAAAAAACTTATATAAAACTTTCTTTTATAAGTTCAAAAGTTTTTAATGTGTCATAAATTGAGTTAATAAACAGATATCTTAAAAGTTTATTAAATTAAGCATTTATTTAAACCTTTCTGATAAATACGCTTTAAAAACTGTTTCAAACCTATAAATAATAGTCAAATATCGAATGAATGTCAAAAAATAGAAGTCAATTTCTAATGCTTTTATTGATGAATAGGAATTTATAAGAAATTTGAATTAATTTTATGTTATATTTTGACACTAAATTAGATTCTTTCAGTTTTATAATAATAATCATTTCATAACTTTTGAACAAAAACACAGACAAAATGTTTTTCTCAGACTAATCCTAACTCTTATTGTAAGTTCAATAAAAAAAATAAGTTTAATATTAACATACAATTAATTAGTAAAAATTTTAATTTTTTTCAAACAATTAATTTTGAATATTACTTCTCACATGATTAGTAAAAACGTTGAAACTTTTTCTTATAAAACATTACTTTAACCTAAATTTAAATCTTATTTTATTTAATTATTCAATAAATCTTAAATTACTGGTACTGTACAAATTGAGAAACAAAAAGTCCACACCTCTGGTTTTGGTTGTTGACTCCCTTATTGATTAACAAATAAGGGGGTCAAAGACCAAAACCAGGGGGTGTGGACTTTTTGTTTGACAGAGTATACATTTAACAGTATATTTTTAAAAATTTATTGTTACCGTACAGTCGTTTAATAACTAGTTTTGTAATATAAAATTAAAAACCTCACCACAATTTTGAATTTACAAAATTAATTAAATAATAAATATTTAAATAAGGTCTCAAAACTTTATTATGGTCTTGTTGTTAATGTTCTTCCACTACATTTAGCATTTTTAGTATTTTTATTAATAGTGCTTTCAATCCAGTCTAAAAAGTAAGAAACTTGTGTATAAACACCATTTGGATCCTTATTATTGCCACAATTTTGAGGACCAGTAGAAACGATACCCAACTGTGTATAGCGTTCATTAATTCGAGTGACAAGTGGTCCACCAGAGTCCCCAAAACAGGGAGACTTTCTATCAATGCCCTGACATGTCATCGAATCAATTATAGGAAATGGAAAATTACTTAATTCACGACATTTCTGATCAGTAATGAGTTTTACATCAGTACATCTCAGAATATCAGAAGACCTTTGATTAGTACCGGTTACGCCCCAACCAGAAACCCGAGCATCGCCTGTGTAATCAAAAGGGGGTTTAGTATTTGGAGGCAAACAAATGCCATTAACATTCCCTCCTTTATCATGATTTATATCAAACAGATTATTATTTGGAATTCGAAGCAGTGCTATATCATTAGCAAAACCTCCATTAAAACCTCTCCATTTTTCGTGATATACAACACAATCGGCGAATCTATTCTGAGCTTTAGTTCCCTTAAAATTTCTGTTATGTATACCAGCGGTCACTTCGACTGACTTTACAAAAGAGCCACCATTTCTCTCATCAGTTACACAATGAGCTGCTGTTAAGACAAACTCCTTGTTAATAATAGAGCCGCCACACAGTGTTGGCTGTCCCGGACGATTACTGTTCTCTATCTTGAGCAACACCTGCCACGAAAACTCTCCGATCTTGGCCTCACTTCCGTTCACTATTCTATTTTGAACCGAAGGAAGCAAATGATTTAGTCCACAGCTCTCTTCTGTTATCTTAATCTGCTTTTGGTCTCCTGTTTGTGGTGTTTCTTCTTCTTGTTGTTGTTCTTCCTCTTGTTGTTGAGATATATCTTCTTGAGATGTTTTAAAATCATCTGTTTCTTCATCTATTTCTAGATTTTTTTGGATTTTATTTGACTCAGAAAATGATGCGTTTAAATAAATTAGAACTAAGACAATCAACACTGTCTTTGAATTCATTTTGAGAATCATTTTAATGAAAAGAGTTGAAAACTTTTGCCTTTTATTTAATTGAATTAATGTCGAAATTCAATAAATTATTATCAATAACCCGTATTATTAGATTATTTAATACAAATTTTTTTTAAAAATAAGGTTATCGAACTGGATATTTTAAAGTTAACAATTGTTTTAATCATTATTGCGATAACTAATAGTGGATGTAAAATAAATTAGTTTATCATAACTTTCATACTAGTATTTAATTATTATAACAGGCAATGGCATAGAATTATACATACATTAGATTATTTAATAGGTGTTTAACCCGAGCAAAATAATAGTATGAAGGTTATGATTAACGATATCCATAGGCTCAGACTGAGCCTGGATTAGCCTAGTCTCCAGGCTCGGCTCAGGATTCTTTTGAGCTTGAGGCTCAGGCTCAAGTTTCATACAGATGAGGCTTATAAAGCATCATTATATTAGTAGTTTCTTTGTAAAAACATAATATTAAGTTATTTAAATCTGTATTTCAGTGCATTAAATGCTATTTTGATATCTAAAATAAAAATAGGATCAGAATAGTGTGTAACAAAAACGAGTATATAGATTCGTGCTTTCTGTACGCCGCCGCCGGTCTTCATTGTTGTAAATTTTTCATATTATTGTGAATTTAAAAAATGCAAATCACAACAGTATAAATATTTAAAAATTTATAAATGACAATAATGAACCATTACATAAATATGAAAAATGAGTCAGTCATAATTACAACAATGAACTGCTAAAAATTACATAAATATACGTTAACCAATTCTCTTATTATTCAATAATATCAAATTTTTGCAATAAATTTATAAATTTTAATTATAATTAAAATACAAGAGTTTAATAATCCTGATCCTGAGTTTAATCCGTTTATATAATAATTTTTTTAATTAGACTTAAATCACTGAAAACTATTATTTTAATTTCATTTATTATTAGTTATTATTAGTGAAGTCATTCTAAGCTTAATATTTGGTAATAATTTAATGACAATATTTCTATTAAAATTATATCTATATGTTTGAGAAACAAATTAGTTTTTTAAATCATTATCTTTAACATCCGTTTTCTTATTAAATCCTTTAAGGAAATAAAATTGCATTTTCTTGAACACGAAAAAGTGTCATTAAATTCATCTTAAATAAAAAACAATTAATTATTAATTTCATAATAATCATCGAAGTGTTTCTACTGTTACCATCGTTTCAATTGTTTGAATGGTTGTTAATTTAAAAAAATAATAATTTTCACAAAAATTTTTAAGATCAAAATTATATAAATAGAAACTTATATTAAAACTCTATAACACAATAACTATTAATTGTAAACTTACAGCAATTTAAAATCCAACTAAAAATGCATAAATTTTTCATCTCTGTTATAGTAATAGGTATTGTGTTAGCAAATGCTGAAAAACAAAAGTGTGATATCAGTGAAATAACAGCAGATTTGTGTGGAGCACAGTTAATAGTGATCGGTAACAAAAATTTCACAATACCTAAAGATGATAATGAAATGTTGGAAAGATGTGGAGTTATTAATGAAGGAATTAATTGCTATAAAAATTATACTAAAAATTGTTTGGAAACATTCTCAGCACAAATAATGGCTATGGTTATAAAAAATGGTAAAAAAATGGCCGATAATATATGTAAGGCTGAAGACAATAGAAAAGGTAGTATATTTGTATAATATACAGGCATTTTTTGAATTAAAGTTTTTGTTTTAGTCTATTTTTCAGTTCAATCTTATTTCAAATCTATAGTGTGTTTCAAAGTCCCATTTTATTATTGAGATTTTTGAATAACTGTCATCTCTTACACACACCGTAACTTTTATTCTTTAATTTATAAAAGTTAAAAAAATTCAATAGTTTTAATATTTTTTATTTTGATTTTTACACATATTAAAAATTACTTATTTAGCAATTTTCTAGTATTTTCAAACAACTTTTCATTAGATGGTCACTAACTTTAAGTTTTTTTTGTACATCTAATAAATAGCATAAAAATGTTATTAAGGGTTGAATATCTAATTTAATATTTATATATATATAAACCACTCAAATATTGATTGACATTGATTTACAAAGTCTGTCAAATAAACTCCTTTTAAGTGATTCGTATGCAAAACTATAGTGCATTATCTCCATTATCTCTAACCGGACAAATAATTATTATATACGAATTTTACAGTTCTATTATTTAGGAAAAAATATCTCTTTTTAATTATTTGACAATTAAGGATAAATATTTCATTGATTTAAACACATTTTTAAACAATTATGTTCAGAACTGATGGAACACATGCAATGCTTTAAGAGCGATGAGCACATGGTTCCACTTCACTTATGTATGGATAAGTATGTCATACAAATGGAGAATTTAGGTGATGTTCCTACTGATCAGAGAATACCAGCGACTTGTTGTTTATTTCATTCGTTAAAGAATTGCACAAAAACTAAAGGAATGGAAATCTGTGATCAGAAAGAGACCATTGATTACTTGGAAAATTTGGAGACAGAACTGGTGAGTCCTATATTTCTTGTTTGGATTACAAAAACTAAATATTCGTAAAATTTGATGTAAATTAAGATTTAAAAGTTGGACATCACATAAATTAAAAACTATTTATTAAAAGTGACGTTATATATAGCAAAAGTTGAATTACAATTGAGACAAATTAATAAGTCTCCAAAAGTGGAGGTCTGTGCTGTTTATAAGGAATTATAATTCTAACGATATTTTATTCTTCTTTTTAACAGATTCTCTCTTAATTACTTTTATAGGTAAAATCATTATAGAGATAAATTATTTAATTAAACATTGTTTCAATTTTAGTGTTATATATATTTAACTGATAGCATCAGTCAAATTAAATTTGAAGTAAGAGTTAATTATTTGCAAAGTTTCAAAGTTATACAATACTTGTTGCAAAAGTTGCAAATGAAAAGCTTCAAATCGGGACTTTTACAGTTAGTTCATATCCACAATTATTTGTTCGGGTCATACATAATAAAAATTTAAAATTATCTACAGTACACTTAAATTGCCAGTAAATTCCTACAATTGCCCATAGGCTGGGATCGGCTCTTATTACAGTTAAAATTTCTTTAATAAAAATTTAAATAACAAATTCTGTAGTCTAGCGTTTATGACGTCCGACATGATATAGGATCTTGGGTTCAAATCCTATGCTGGGCTGCAATTTGTTTTCAATATATTTTAATTAAAGATAAAAACAGGAATATCTTTATCTAAAAAACTGAAATAAAACTTAAAATATAAAATAATTTTTTGCCCAAAAGACAGGAAATCTAATGACCCTGGCCTGTTCTAGATACAAGAATCTGCAAGATTGCGATACTAAGTTGAACAGTACAACCTGGCAAATGCTTAAAGATCTGGTCGCTTCTGATGATCCACAAGTGATCGCCTCTAAGAAAAAGTATTCTTCGCCTTTTCACGCGTTGAGAGAAATACTGAAAAAATTTAAAAGTTAGAAGAACTCAACTCAATGGTTGTTTTCATTTAACAATCAATTTAATGTAAATTATATTAAAATTATAATTTAATACAAGTTTGATATTATGTAATATTTTATACACTTATGCTTATTAAATAAATACTTAAATTCTAGACATAATATACAGAGTACATACAGTATATGACCGCAAAATTTATACATAAACATTAGAATCACTTTTTAAAGCAAAATTTCGAGTCACGAGTTCTTTCATTACATATGAGGCTTACAGGACCCGAACACGTACTGGTATCAAACTAAAAGCGGTGATAATCTCGTGACATAATTAGTTTCAGAATAATTGTTAAACACATCAAAGATAAAAATAAATGAATTTTAAAGTTTAAGTACAGTGAATGCCTTTTATCTTGAAATGGGTTATCCGCTTATAGTGAAGCTTTGGCAAAAACTATTAAACTTTATGACTTCTTAACTAATGTTAGTGTATATTAAAACCCCGTTATAGTAAAGACATTGTCAGTTCTAATCGTTTTGCTATAAAGAGAATAAACTGTATTAATTAATTGACTCAATTATATTCAATAATAGCTCGAATCACTTTTCCTGACTTCAACAAATCAAAGGCTTCATTGATTTGATCCAATTTGAATCGATGGCTGATTAAAGATTCGATTTTAATCTCCCCCTTAACATACTTATCCACTAAATCTATAACAGCTTTGCGTGATTTCTGACCTCCAAATAGTCCACCGCTGATTCTCTGCCCGGTCAACAAATTCAAAATCGGAATTTCTATCTTTAAACCTCTTTGCGGAAGACCAACGGAGGTCAAAGTTCCCCAAGGGGTCAATAACTCTATGGCCTGATTGAGAACCTCTTGATCTCCTATACAGTCAAACGCGTAATCTATTCCTCCGTCTGTTTTAAGCGTATCTTTCAGTGGTTTATCTGTTAGGTTCAAAATATAAGAACAAAATATAGCGTATCCTTTATTTAATACTACTCTTACTTTGAAAAGGAGCTTAAAATATATACTTTCACGTATAGCAGCTTAAAGTTTATAATTATAAGGGCTGTACCAATAAAAAATTGAACGAAACCAATAATAAGTAAAAAATTTTCAATATTTTTTACAGTATAAGTTTCATATTTATCAGTCAAAAGTCATCTATTTATCAACAAAGTTAACATTTTTCGGTTAATAAACTTTAATTTATTCTTTAATACTTTAAAGCAATAAAGTTTGCAATTTTCGAATTTCTTAAATTTATTTAGAAATCTTATGAAAAATTAGTTGAACATTAGACCCACTGAACCACAATTATATCATTTTAATTTTCTCAGAATCAGAACAATGATTAGGCATTTTAAAAAAGATAATTATATTTATTTAATTTTAAAAAATTATAAGTTCAAAAAATGTTCTAATATATGCTTTTCAACTATAAGTTAGATATTATTTAATGTTTAACTTAAAGTTTGAACTATTTATATGTCGTTTTTGAAAGTATTATCTTTTTAATGAACGTCATATCACTTGTGTTTTTCCACTACTAATTATTTTTCTTAATGAAATATACAAAGCTATACAGTTGGCTAAAGATATAACTTATGTTTTACACAAATGTATATATCTTAACAAAATGGCCGCTTTCAAAGTAAGAGGTAGACCTGTACCTGAATCAAAAGGAGTCAGCACTTCAGTGCAGCCCAACGTCATAGCGAGCGCGAACTTATCAGGATTTATATCAATGCCGATAATTCTTTTAGCTTTTGCTTCTTTACAGGCCATAACTGTTGATAATCCGATAGCTCCGAGACCCCAAACAGCACATGTAGAGCCAGAATGTATTTGAGCAATGTTTGTAACACTGCCATAGCCTGTGCCAACTGCGCAGCCAATTAAACAAGAGTTTATCAGATTTGCTTTCGGAGTAATCTATAAATAAAAATTGAATTTTTAAAAAGAGATTTTATATAAATTATTGTATACTTTTGCTAATTGTGTTTCACGTATAACAGAATATTCTGAGAAAGAGCTGATTCCACAAAAAGATAGCAAAGGGTTGCCCTCAAAATGCATTCTTGATTCTCCATCCGAGTGGTATAGAGTTGTTATAAAATTATCAGTTAAGCACATATTAGTTTTCGGATTATTGACACAGAGATAACACTTTTCACAGTTAGGCATAAAAAGTGTTAACACATGATCTCCGACTCCGACAGAAGTCACTTCTTCGCCAACTGATTCTGGAGGAGAAAATCATGTTTAGTGAAAATTAATTTTATTTATTATTTTTTCTAAAATACAGTTCTTTTGTATAAGGGTTTTAAGTGTAACAAAAAAATGGTTTAGTTTTATTGGAGAAAATACAATGAAACTGACCCACAATAGCAGCTCCTTCATGGCCAAGAACTATTTGGTGATCATTCAATGGTAGAGTAAGATCTGTGTCATGACCCCAAACAAAGTGTGCATCAGTGGCACAAATTCCAGCTGAAACCATGCGAACACGTACTTCACCAGCCTTTGGCGGATCCACTGTTATGATCTCTATAGTCAAAGGAGTCCCTTCTTTGCTGAGTATAGCAGCGCGACAGCGGATTACATCCTATTGATTTGCAAAATAAATAAATAAGTACTGTATTTATAAACTTAATAAAAGTTGTTTTGAATAGTCATTAAGTAAAAGGTATTACTTTTGCAAAATTATTAGTAATGGCTAATAATATTCAGTAAATAAGTTTAAGATGAATTTGAAATTTTACTCTTCAGGAACTAATAGTATTACGTTTGTTCAGTATTAACAGTTATGCTCAAAGCTCGAGTTTTCGGCTCTCGGTGGCGAGCGTTGAAATTTAGCCGAGCGTCAATGGACGCTTCAGCGTTTGAGGGGGGGGG